>JAEMWC010000179.1:77500-245000 GCA_016490735.1 Pachyseris speciosa | reverse complement strand
TCCTAAATTGACTTTAAAGTGGAGAAACGATGGAGACGGAATGTGAACTTGAATAGTTTTCAATGAAATGTTATCAGTATCATAAGAACACTATCTATAAATAAAAATTGGCCTTTACTGTGAATTAAAGATTTCATTAGATTATAAAAGTTATCACGTGACCGTCTTTGTAATTGCTTTAACATTGCTATTATAAAAATATTTACCCTTCGGAAACAACAGGCACCATTCTTGCTGTTGTGGGTTGTTATTTATAGTTCGCGCTTGCGCAGAAACGCCAGAAGTGCCTTTTGCGGATGAAATACGACGAAGAAAAATGAAGCCCATTTTAAACCTCGGGCTTTTTACTAGCCCGAGTAATGAGTGACTATACCAGTGTGATTTTTTTGTGTCCGCAAGGTGATAAGGAATGTGAGCGATAACTCGACTTTCTTTTAATACACGACTGCGTCTTTATCCTTGGCATTTTCCCACACTGGTTGCAGAAGGTAACAATTTAACCGCATGTAACAGTCGAAAAGTCCTTGTAAACATGGAATCCTCTAATCCAGGAAGAAATTTTCAGATAAATTACCGAAAAGTTTCTTTAGTCTCAACTCATTACAGTTACAATTACCGTCAAGAACTTAAGCAACATTTTGTTTCCGTAAAAATGTCTGCTTTAGCCTTTGTATCGATAAAATATGAGTCCGCGACATTTTAATTTCTGCCAGCCCTCTTAATACGGACACCTGGGATAATGCGGACACTTTGTCATGTCCCCTTGTCGAAATCATATTACTTTTCTGAGTAACCGTACACGAGTACAGGGATCCCAGTACGAGTTGCAAACCAAGTACGGATACAACTCGAGCTCGATTACCGGTGTCTTCAATCATGCTACCACAACTCGTTCTCGATCTTTATCATGCTCGGTTATCACAACTCGAGCTCGATTGAAGGGCTCGGTCCAAAGGTTCAGACTCGCAGACTCGTACTCGAGTTGTAGTATTCGTGCACGGGTCTCTCTTGTTGCATCGAGTGTCGACAGGAAATTGGTACCGAGCTTACTCGTCCCAGACTCCATTCTCGTTCCTCCAGTCTTCGCTCCGTACTGCGCAGGCTTGACGAAACGAACTCTCGCGGGTCCTCTCGCGAGACTCTTGCGAGAGGACCCACGAGCTGAACCTCAAACATGCGCAGTTCAGCCGGAAGTCCCATATTTGCTAGTCTCGTTCCCAGAGCCCACTTGTCTGTTGGTCAGCAACATCTTTCCTTGGGTCACTCGTTGGGTCGCTCGTTTCCCGACCGCTGGTCCCAAATCGCGCGAAAATTCGTTATGGGATATTGTAGTCATTTGATAGTTTTCCTCCACTTCTTTAAATGGATTCGCTCCTATTTTTACTGGACCGCATCCACGGGAAAGGTCCGCGTACTACGTTTTGACAAGCAACTTGTGTAGAGGTAAGATTATCGAAAAGTTACCTTAAAGATTAAATTTGGTAATTGTTTTTCTAGCTATTTACGCTTGTTTGTTCATTGTTGTCAACCAGTCGCCTTATGTACAGGGAGATGTGTATTGGAGGAAGCAAACTGAAAGATTGACTTCCTTTATTCATCTTCTAATAGTTCTATTATTTTCAATTTGATGGGTATAAAATACAGGTCACATTCCACAGGTCAGAGTACGGGTCACTGTGTTACAGAGAAATAAACTAAGCCGAAACCTTTTTTCCTCTATCGAAAATAACATATTTTTAGCGACTAGTGCACGTGTCATTGGCTTCCCCATGGGGTCGACCCCCGGGCTAACCAGGGGGATTGTAAAATTGAGGAATTTCCCCGTGGGGTCGGAGAATTTTGCAATACAAAGTCCCCTGGGTGAGGTGTCTCTCAGCAGAAAATCCTCCTGACATCCTTTACAAACTTGGGAATTTCTCCACCCCTTAATCTTTGATCGTAAAACAATGCCAAGATTTCCCCTACCCTCGGGGAAAGAATCCCATCCATCTCTTTGTATTCCCCCACATATCTCCTTGTTGGCCCAGGGTTCGACCCCTTGGGGAGGCCGATGACATGCATAAGGGCTAGGAGATACTTAAAATGTTCAAACTTGTACTCTGACCTTTGGAATGTGCTCTGTACTGTGGAACCCCACCATACGACCATCCCTTTAATAGAACCACTTTATTGTGGCCTGAACTACAAAAGCCCACTCATTTTCTCACTGGTAAACCTTGTTAATCCGACCACCCTGTTAACAAGACCAAATTTTCATAGCCCAGCGTTGGTTGTTTTAACATGGTTCCACTGTAGTTTATGCACATTTCATCGGCTTCCCTTGGGGTCGACCTCTGGGCTAACCAGGGAGATTGTAAAATCAGTCAAGAAAACTTGATGAATTTTCCCAGGGGGTACAGGTTCAAGGGAATCTTGCGAGAAAAAGTCTCTTGGGTGAGCTGGCTTGCATCCAAAAATCCCCCTGACATCCTTTACAAATGTGTGAATTCCCCCACCTCCCTAATCCTTGATCGTAAAACAATGTCAAAATTTCCCCTACCCTCAGTCAAAGAATCCCATCCAACTCCTTGTATTCCCCCACATATCTCCTTGGCTAGCCCGGGGGTCGATCCCACGGGGACGCCGATGACATGTGCATTAGACCCGCCATTTTCCAACTTAAAACAAATAACTCAAATCAATTAATATGTGTTCTAAATTGTACATTTATTCTGTTAGGTCATACACAGGTTATTACTTGCGTATGCAATCCAGTGACAACACTACCTCTGAAGCAGAAAATTAAAGAGTTCTTAGGCCTGGTTCAAATGGTGAACTTCACATGTGCGCAATCTAATGCAAATAAGCAAGTCAAATATTCTTCTTATTTGCATTAGATTTGGCACACATGAATTTCAACATTTGAACGTGTCCTTAAAGCATAACAAAAGCATTATACGCCAACGCAGTAGCATGTTGGTCATTAGTACCTATAGTTAGGACAAAAGCCACTAATTAATTAACAACAAGTCAGTGCGTCTGCATATGTTGCTTGTGCTTATGCTTGCCTCATACATGTAAACCAGGCTTAAGAAAACATGGCAGGTTCATAAATTATCCAGAATCGGGGGATGAAGAGGACCAATGGAGTTTTCATTATTCCTTCTTAAAATTTTTTATTTTTCTTTTATTCCAGTCAAGAAATAACCATTATTCCCAAGAACATTTTATTCCATTATTCCCAAACAACTAAGTCAATTATTCCATTATTTGAGTACAAAATTTTTGTTATCCCTATCCCATTATTCGCCTTCAACTGCCCGATTCCAGTAAGCTTAATTGTAATACAGATGTTTGAAAAAGGAGTATAGATAATTGCAAAACTCTCTCCTTATTGTGTAAAGCAGCTTCCATCATTATCAGTATTCAGTGTCATTTTTGTGCACAAATAACAAATTTTTCACAAGACAATTTATATTGGACTTAAACACTGACACTATGGATAATGAGTTTATTGTTTGTGCTTACTCAATTCCAAATGTAATGTTATGGGACAACTTTTCAACCCATGTCTCGATAACAACCCAATCATGGCTGGACGTGATCAATGTGTAATCAATGTGCAAATGCCAGTTTTTATGATCTTAAAAGCACCAAACATAAAGTAACTTTGTAGTGGAAACAAACCTTACTAGAACACCTATTATTTTCTGCACTGAAAACTGCATTGTCATACATATGTAACTTGCTTCATAATGTTTTGATGTTCCTTGCTGAATTCATTTTCAGTCTTAAGGCTGATTGACAATTATGAAGCAAGCAGAAGAATAACTAGGTACAAAGATGTTTCCACTTGCGCTAAGCAAAGTATAAAGTAACATATAATTGAAGAGGCTAGTGGAAAACCCTCCTAAGTGACTGTTTAAGTCAAAAACATTTTTCATAAAAGTGCTCGATTTTTGGCATATGACCTTCAATTTACTTATTTATATTTATATTTTACTTATTTAAATTGGCGAAAAAGGCCAAATTGAAGGCCATGCATTTTGAAACAAGGAGTTGCATTTCCAATTTTTGCCTGCTTTACCTTTCGTTTGCTAATGCATTACTTTTTACTTTTTGGATCAGTAAAAAACCATGACCACCTGTTTAAGCTGAATACTGTCAATGAGAACTTGATTTCTTGTGCTGGCCAGTGCACTGTGTACAAAACATTTATCACAGCCCTGGAATTAAGTCACAGTTGCTAATTATTACCTAACAATTCTACAGCATTCATGTCTTTCTTTGCTTTCTTTCTGACTCTGTTCGTCCTTTTGTCTTTTTTCTTCCTTTTCCTCTTTTGTTCTCCTTCACGATGAGGTTCTTCTGTTTAAAGAAAAGTTTTTAGAAATTTTTTTTTGTTGACATTGTTGATGAATGTTTGATAATGTATCAGCAATATTTAGCTAAGGGGAACACCTGCTAGATAAAAAATTAACTAAAACACTAAACTATATATCTTAAGCCATTATATACATAAATTCAGAAACCTAAAAAATATATTGAAATTAAAGCAAAGACAGATATTCCATAAGTGTGGACCTAGGGCAGATTCCTCGTGGCATTCTTTGTTTACAGCATGCCTGTTTCTTTTTGGTGTTGTTGTTGTTTTGTTAAAAAAAAGTCATTTAAGTTGCTTTATCCTTTTCTTTGTGTTTTCATTCTCCATAATAATTCTTTAGTTTCTGTGCTGGTTGTTTAGCTTTGTTTTGATTGCATTTTTGCTCTGGAATATATTGTTCTTGACAAAATAGCAACGCCAACCAAAAATGCTTCAAAGGAAAAAGGTAGCACTCTGCAGGTAGGCAATGTCTATACATATAAAACACATCTTTACTCAGGCAATGTCTTACCTTGCACTTGTAGCTGCACCTGTTGTTGCACTTGGTCTTGCTGTTGTTGGTCTTGTTCCTGCATTTGTTGTTGCACTTGTTCATGGTCTTGATGTTGCACTTGTTGCTGAGCTACATCTACCTCTTCACCTTGCTGTGGGGCATCTGTAGAAATACAGTTGCAGTACCTTTTTGAGTGGGCTTTTAATTTGTCAGGCTAGAGATTATGAATAATTAAGTATTGGGAGCCAAAGGAAATTATCAGTCAAGGTGGGTTGAAATCATTTTCACCTACAACATCTACCTTATTGTCAACATCTAGTACCTTTTTTAGTGGGCTAGTTTTGGGATTTATCATTTCAATTTTGTTAGTTTGGTTGTTGCTGTGATTTTGCCTGAAATAATTGTTTTTGACACAGTAGCAGTAAAGATTTGTTCATAATTTTTGTTCCTATAAGTATATGTAGCATGTTTCGTCAATTTTTTTCTTTCTATTGTTTCCTTTGAAGGTTATCTATGAAAAAAATCATTGGTTTGATTTTACTATACAGTGAGTGGGAGGGGGATGTGATGTTCATTGCTGAGGATGTGTGGTATTTAACTTTTTATACTTTGATTATTCAAACTGGCTTATTAGGAGGGAATGTATTTTTTATCATTTAGTTGACTGTAGAAGTATAATAATCTTTATGTAAGAACTTACCCTTTACTGTGGCAGACAGATCCTCTTTTAGGGGAAAATTACTGAATTTCTGAAGGAAACCTGCAAAAAACAACATGCAGAAGGGAAGTATGCTACATAGATGACTTATGGTTAACTTCTTTCAGTAACGGAAACATGTTCTGTTATCCAGCATTGAAAGAACAATACCTGTGGGTAGCAGGGACGTGGTGTAGTGCTATTATTTAGCACTCAGGTTTGATACCCAGCCTCGGTGTTGGCTATATGCTCTGTCTTGTATGTATGTATGTATGTATGTATGTATTTATTTATTTATTTATTTGCAGTCATGCTTGGACAGTCACTATCTGTCAGTTATTAAGAGAGAGTGGTTCTAAAGAAGGCAAACAGATTGATATATAAGTACTCAGTTGACTAGAAACCAATCTATAATATCCTTGAATTAGATTTATGCATTAATTTAACTATTTCCCATTTGCATTTGTTTTCTACTTTTACTTTGGCTTACTTTATTAATATGAGCTTGGCTGGAGATGAATTGAAGACCAAATGTAAAACAGTCAATATTCATTCAAGCAATCCACTATCAACTCAGCTTGATGCGAAAACCCAAACATTGTCATTTGCTAAATTGACTAGCCCTGCTGGTTAGGGTTAGAGTTAGGGTTAGTATTACTGTTTGTGTTAGTGACATCGCATTGGTAGCCATTCAACATGACAGTTTGACTTAAGGGATCAGGTTGAGGTTGATAGTGAACATACTTAATGTTCCAAATTGGTCCATTCAAGTTAAGTTATTAGGAGCTAAAACCGACGGGTATTATTCCAGTTGTCAATGCAAGTAATATTTTTTGGCATAGTTTATAAATAACCTTGTCACCAATGGAAACAGTGGAGTCAGTCTTTCCCAAGTGTCGCAGCTCATCAAGAACCTCGTCACCAAGAGAAACAGTGGAGTCAGTCTTTCCCAAGTGTCGCGGCTCATAAAGAACCTCGTCGCCAAGAGAAACAGTGGAGTCAGGCTTTCCCAAGTGTCGCGGCTCATGAAGAACCTTGTCAGCAAGGGAAACAGTGGAGTCGATCTTTCCCAAGTGTCGCGGCTCAAGAAGAACCTCGTCGCCAAGGGAAACAGTGGAGTCAGTCTTTCCCAAGTGTCGCAGCTCATCAAGAACCTCGTCACCACGGAAAACAGGGGAGTCAGTCTTTCCCAATTATAGCAGCTCATGAAGAACCTCGTCGCAAAGAAAAACAGTGGAGTCAGTCTTTCCCAATTATAGCAGCTCATGAAGAACCTCGTCACTAAGGGAAACAGGGGAGTTAGTCTTTCCCAAGTGTCGCGGCTCATGAAGAACCTCGTCGCCAAGGGAAACAGGGGAGTCAGTCTTTCCCGAGTGTCACGGCTCATGAAGAACCTCGTCGCCAAGGGAAACAGGAGAGTAAGTCTTTTTCTTAAGTGTTGGGGCTCTTGAAGAACTTTATCACCAACGGAAACAGTCGAGTCAGCCTTTTTTAAATATGGTGGCTAATATAGAACCTGGCCATTTGTATTTTCATTTTTATCTAAAGTATTACTTTTGTTTTTAGTTTTCATACACTTTTATGTAAATAATTTACTTACAGCTTGATTTAGCTTTATACAGTACAAACATCTTTTTTAGATCATATTTTATTAATTTTTAAAATGGTTTTCCAAATAAAACTTACTGATATACGGTTGTTACTAAGATTGATATCTTTTATCTATAACATTGTTTTTTATGTGGGTTATTGGCCAAGCATGAGGTCAAGATGGCATTATATTGGCCAAGTTCTTTTTTTTGCACGTTTATGGATCATAAACACGGAAAAAAGAACTTGGCCAATATCCCGCCATCTTGACCGAACAAGCTTGGTCAATGAGGGATTTATTATATGAGCAAAGGACGCTACTAAAAGACAGCAAAATGCGGGATGAACAGGCTATCTCGAGCGGTCAAGATGGCTCCATCTTGACCTTGCGGGTAGCCAATCACAGCAGGAAAATGGATTCATCTTGACTGCTGAAAAAGCCAGTCATTTAATAATAATAATAATAATAATAATAATAAAAAATTATTATTCACTGACGTGGAGGTGAATAGTGGCAAATATCCACCACTTTCACCAACACTGAGGTGAACAATAATATTATGGTTTTTAATTAGTATATACCACATAATCTCAATAAATAATGGGCCAAAACATAACTTTTTGTGTGAAAAGGTGAATAACGCTTTGCTAATCACCTATGAGTTAACCAATCTGAGTGTGCAAAGAGCACTATTCACTTGTGTGGTATATAATAATATCTAATATTACTTTTTAGTAGCATACTTCCCTTACCTCTGACGCAAGCAATGATGCAGCTTATTTCTTTCCCTGTGAAAGGTTGTGGACAAAAAATAAATGAGCCAACATTGTGTTTTGAGGAGTGGTTGATTAGATCAACCACTGATTTGCAGCTGTTAGGTCAAAAGGATTAAGGCCCGACCAGTTGAGTGCAACATCATCTAACATTGTTGGACGATGTTGCACAGCATTGAACGAGGTGGCCAAACAAATGCAACATGTTGGATAAACACTTGATCTCAAGGGTTTGGGACCAAAATTTACCAAGACTTTTAGAAACAAGCCTGTGCCATATTTTCTTTGTTTGCCCAGAAAGTGGTGCAAGACCGATAAGTCTTTTGACCTCTGTGCTAGTAATTTTTCTCGCTTTCACTGGTCTTACAGTTTCAGTGACCCCTTTGCTCTTTCTCTTTCTTTTTGAAGAGATGGCTTTTGTTAAAGCTCTCTTTGTCGAGAGATTGATACTGTAACTTGAACACCCACGCAGTAATGCGCGGAGCAAGTAAAAACAATAAATACAGATACTGCAAAGTCAGCTTAGTGGGCATGCGTGTGTTCAACATTGTTGAATAGTGACCAAACGAATGCAACATTGATGTTCACTCCTGAGAACAAAAGAAATGTTGGACGATGTTGAAGGCGATGTTTGATGCACAACAAACTTCATTCAATATCATGCAACATCATGCAACATGGTGGCCAAACCAGTGCAACACGTTGGATTCAACAATGTTGGACAATGTTGGATCCATTTGGCCAGGTATTTAGTGATAATGGCTCTCATGGCTGCATGGAAACAACCTTGGAGTGGCTATACAATGTAAATAACACCTAGAATGGTTTTGCTTTATCTAAAGAATTATTATTTCACCTACTCTTTCTGTCATGTGAACGACACTGTTTGCGTCTACTTTGTCCCCATGAAGGACCAACATTCCCTCTCTATGCAGGGTAAAATAAAGGGGCACATCTTGCAGTGTTCCTGCCCAGTCATAAACCTCCTACAATTTAGAGTGAATGATTAATGGTCTTGTCTTGCTTTAGGCACATTCAAAACTTGATCAATTTGGACTTCATGTCGAAAAACTGAAGACTTCTAATTTATTCATACGTGGAACAGAGCACCTCTGTCAAAACGTCTTCTTAATCTGTTCCCATTGTTTTGACAGAGGACCACCGTAACACCATTTGCCGGTTCATTGCCCATTCTTCGTCTCCTCTGCTCTCTTATGTTATCCTGTAAAGTTTATGTTATATCACGTTTTCATTTAAAATGGTATTAGTAAAAAGAAGTTGTTTTGCAAGATATCATGGAAACAGTGACTATATAATTTTTAACTGAGAGAGGCCTTTACAGGAAAATCCCAAAATAAGGCGTCTTTTTAACTGGGCAAATAGCCTACGTGTAGCCGTACCCACCCCCCTCAGGATAAACGGGAGGAGGGAACGTCTACGAAAACCTGACATGAATCGTGTTATGTGACGTCACTCTTTTGCATGAAAATATATAATGGTTTCTCATAGGTTAATCGCATTGATCAATACTTTCGAGAACACTGATTGGCCGAAACGAATCTCGCTCGTTGGTGAAGAAATGTGAAGTATGGCGGGAGGAGTGTCGGAAGCCACATGAACTAAAGTGTAGTTTAACGCAGTTAGAAATGAGGTTTGCGAGACTTTTGGATTAGAAATTCCATGAAGAGCAACGAAACGCCACAGCTTTGTTTTTAATGGGAAAGCTGTCCATGTTCCATTGCCAACTGGTGATGGAAAAGCCATTAAATTTCAGGCGATGCCAGCTAGATACGGCATCGCTTCTTTGGAAGAAACCGTGTACTATTTTCATCGTGTCACGTCTGACGGCGCTCATGGAAGATCAGGTCCAATAGTTGAATGATCTGGGATTGAAAACGATCGTGCTAACCAAAGATTCGGAAGATAATATCATCGAACGAGTCATGACTGGTGAATATTCGCACGTGTATGGGGGACGTGCAGATTGTTCAAATTTACGCTTTCTGATAGCGGTTCCTTCGGCTCGAAAACAAGGCCAACTTCCTCCAAACATGCTACGTAATTATTGCTAATGAATTTGTCTAATTCTTCAAGAGACGTCTTTAAATTCTATCCCTTCCGAAGGCACTGAGCTTTACTGGGATATAGAAAATTGCATGTATATAAATTAAGATGTGTTAATAACATTGAAACATATTTTATAAATTAAAAAATGTCATCATCTTTGTAAAATTTATGGTTTATTTCTGCTGTCTTGACCAAATGAATAATATAACAAATAAATACTTTATTGAATCTCCAAGTCAGGAGTTTTTCAGACCCAATGTACATGAATGTGGTCTTACCTCCTCACTTTCATCCTCTTGAACATGTAGTTCCTGTTGATGAATATGTTGTGTACAAGACATGAGATCTACCTTTCTTCACAGACAAGGTCACACCATGTCAAATATGGAGCGCACTCGCTGAGAAAGAAAGCTAAGCAAGTAAAAGGATGGTAGCTGTTGCATTCCCTTCACCTTCAGTTTACTCTCTTAAATGGTTGGTGACCCCCTCTTGTCTTCAAATGGGTCACTTTCTCTATCACTTGTCTTTATTTTAAGAAAAAGGAAAAAAATCTATGGGGTAGAGTTTGATTTTTTGAAATTACACTCTTATTTTGGCTGTATGACGATTACGAATGTCTCCTTTTGTAAGAGCTATGTTTCATTAAAAGGATGACGACAGTTGGAATTCGCTAGATAAAATTTGATTATAATACTGTCTCCAGTAATTCATCTTTAACATTTTAAACTTAAAACCATGGAAACCATTTGAGTAACGAAGGCCAAACCTTTTCAAAATCAAGGTATTCTTCCTGCAATATATTTCTGAAATGAAATCGGTAACCCCCAATTTTTGTGCATATCTGACATCATAAACTTATTATCTGACCATAGCTAAATAAAGGTTTAAAAAAAATCTGCGGGTTAGAAGAATTTCGAGTGAACATCCTTAAAGAAACAACCTCTTTATTTTTTGTAATGCATATACAAGTTTTGCTTTGAGATTGTACATGTAAATGCCCTTTTAACGGACTAATTTCCCCTAGGTTATCTGTTGGACTTGGGGTGGGCAAACTTACGTTGCTGTCCTGTATTGACTCTTGCTGGACATCATTTTGATTCTGTAACATAGGAAGGGTTCAAATAAATGTTGATGAACTGCTCTTCTTAAATTCATAGACTTCCAAAGTACAAATCAGTTGATGAGTGAATGAGAAGTGATCAGAACACAGGTACATTGTACATGATAACATGATATGAAACCTAAGAGCAAACATGTTATGGTAGAGTAAAACTTTACTCGTCCAAAGGACGATTTTTAGAGTTATTTTACTCGTCCGTATGACTAAGATTTTAGTCGTCCCAGACAACCAGACGACTGTGAATCGGATCCCTGTTACAGCTGTAATAAATTCATATACATCTGAGTAAATATCAGCTGGTTAGTGCAATGTAGTTGCCAAGAATATTGATCAAAGCCAATTACTTGAAAACCTTTCGAGTTTGATAGTATTATTTTGTCTGTACTTCCATTGATGTTATTGTCCTGCATCAGCCGGTGCTGTTGTTGCTGGCAAATAATAATAACTTTATTTATTACCTTTGGCAATAAGAATCACAGTAATATTACAACTGATAAAAATTAAAAACTACAAATTGGATACAATGCATAGAAAATTTGACATAATGTGCAATTTTCTATGCATTTACTTAAATTGTTAACCTTCTTGTTTTACAGGATCAAAATTTTTGATCTTGTGAAACAAGAAGGTTAAAAATTTAAGTAAACACAAGGTAGTTACAGGGTAATTTTGTTGACTGCATTCATGGACTTTCAAGTGCAAATCGTATCATAGCTCTTAAATGACAGTTCTAGAAGATCACAATTCAAAGCTGTTTGAAATCATGTGTCATTTTACAGCATTTGGCACCATAACTTACTTGAATAGGGGTATCCTTTGTTAAGGCTGCATGAAGCTCTTTCTCTTGATCATTCCTCAACTGCCTTGTACGAGCTAGTTGATCCCTGTGAAAGTAAGGTTCTGTGCATATCACTTTTATTTGTACTTTGGTGTATGTGGCAAAATGTAGTCCTCAGTTATTCTACAATAGTAAGCTGATGTTAATAACTGTTATTAAGTGAAACTGCAATGTATAGAACAGCTGGGCCATACTTACAATAAGACAGTATACCTTACAAATTAATATAATGCGGTAAGGTAAGCTCGTTTTAATAATAATAATAATAATAATAATAATGATAATAATAATAATAACAACAACAACACATTTATGTAGCACCATATACACTAAAAGCCCTATGGCACTTTACAGTTCTTCAATAAGGAAGTTTTATATCCATGTGGGACTCAGCTGGTATCTTAGGTATGCCTTGTTGATGAGGCCTAACAAGGACAAAACAGCTGAAACTTTATTTGGCAGATTTAAGGGTTAGTGTCTGCTACCACCAGGGCATTGTGCCCACATTGTCAATGGCTTTCAGCTTACCTTATAGATACATTAATTAATTTTGTGAGGTGTTCCTGTAACTCTAAGCCACATCTCACAGGCTTTACATTTTCATACTTACAATACATTAACTTTTATTTGAAACACCATCTGCAAGACTGTTTGTGTATATCTTATCCATTGTATTTAATTTAAATAAGATTAGACTGTTATGTGTGAGGGACAGGTTAAGGTCAGAAAAAGAACAATGTGAACACAATTGAATTTTTATTTAGATATCCGACTTTGTATACCACTCACCTTTCCAAAGTCAGGCCCTCGATCATGACTTTGACCCTCTCATACAATCTGTTGGGGTCAAAGTCTTGCAATCCTGTACCTACATGTAATATTGAACAAGGAATGAAATGGTTTCTTTTGATAGACTTTGACATTGTCAGCAAACATTCCCTTTTAAGTCATTAGCTCTGAGGAACTGTTGCAGCAAGCCAAAGTCAAAATAAACAGGGTTGCCACTTATAATTACTGTCATAGAAAAATTTCCCTGTTATTCCCCTGATTTTTCACTGACCACAAACCCATTTGAATCACCCACCATCCAAGACAAAACCATTACATAATTAAGCCCACAGATCACAGATGTGTAACCAAGGAAATCACTGGTCACTGGTATTTTCTTCAAGTCAACCTAATTAATATCCACAGTAAGTTTGTGTCAAATGATCCATTAAAAATGTCTATACAGAACTGTTAAGTGTGATGATCATCTAGAACTGCTACGTAACCATGATATACTTTTGTGTGTTGTGTGGAACAAACTGCTTGAATTACGTGTATTAAAAACTGTCCAGGTGAAAAAGAATTTTTTGTCCGTTTTGATCATACAATTTCTCTCATGGATAGAAATTTATGTAAGGCACTGGATTAATTAAATTGCAAATTTGGTACAGCAGACTCTCACCTTCTATCCGCTCAACAAAGACTGGCTTCATTTGTGTGGCTGGAGCCAAGAAAATAATCTGGTCTTCTTGACCATTTCCATACAATTTAAGCACTAAATTAAGAAAACAAAGCAAACATTAAACAGCTTACATTGTACCAAGTACACTGTATTATTAATATTTTTTGGAAAAGCATAACCTACTGCTGTTAATGTGTTATTAACCCTAACCCTAGCCTCAAAGGTTAATGGCCACCCTAATGCTTATAAATTAAGCAGACAGGTTAACACAGTACTTGGTTGATTGAATCTGTTCATGTTTTGCTTAAAAGGATTTATATGGTGTAACAAAAATAACTGTTACATTACAGTGTATACATGTACAGTGTATTAACCTTTCTGCCCTTGTGTTGAACAAGTCTCAGCAATCCAAAAAAACCAGTTTTGACTGCCAGATTCTGTCTTCACTTGGTGAAGAAACCTTGAAAGAAAAAATTTCCAATAAGATTCTTGCGCTCTGATTGGCTAATTCTTATTATCAATAAGAGTGCAGACAAATGAAATTTTAATTTATGCAAAAATCTGGAATATAGGGCAACACACAGGACTTAGCTATTGTTTTTAACTAGGTAAGTTATTTGTTGATGACACGTGCCCTGACTGGGAAAAAGAGCTAGAATTATCATACACTGTATGCTGAAGTCGTGTTTTGTGTAGAAGCTCCTGAAAATGAAGCAACTGAAAGAAAAACAACCTTGTTTCCAAATTAAGCGGTTGAGTTGACTTTCAAGAAAATGTTTGAAACGCTGAGTCCTGAGGCTGCAATCGAAACGTAAGTTAAAGTGGTTGAATTTTATATTCCAGTGTTTACTAGAATCTTGTTAACATACAAGCAAGCTTTCAAGATAATATTCAGAGATGTATGGTATCAGTTCAGTTACTTCATTTTTATTTCAATTTTGTTTTTCCACATGCACACTTTACAAGCACACATATCACACTTTGAGAGAAACACGCTTCATAGTGGAGTAACTAAGAACTACAGCTAAGAGTATTTTCCACATTAAAAAAGTATGTAAATGCCAAATTAAGTCCATAGAAATATGCCAATGTGGAGTTTAACTCCTCATATAAAGCGTTAACTGTGGAGGTGGGTTATGAATTTGGAATATCAAGGAAAACTGAGAGATTGTTTTTACTTGGGCTGTAGGAAAGAGCGAATCAATACAGTTTATCTGTTCAAAAATCTTCAATTTCAAAAATGACTGTAGCTTCTCTTTTTGTAAATGGCCTGTCTTGAAATCAAGTACCAGCTAACTGGATTCAGCAGATCAAAGAACAACGATGGAAATCAAGAGTAGATCGTCTATTTTCCAAACCTTCATGCACCATCAGCGAAAAATAGTTGTTTCAACCAGTTGTTTTCCAGACTACAAAGATCTTGTATGAAGATTCATAATAATTGTAACGAGTACGAAGTTCTATATTGTGGACTCTTGCATTTTGCCTGCTACGAATACTTTCATGGAAGATTTACCAACACTCAAGATGTTGACTCTCAAGGTTTAAGCAAAATGAGCCAAATTAGCAATGTCTACCAAGATGCTATGCAACCATAGTACAAACACCGCCTGACTTAAAACAGTCACTTCAACTGTCATGAGTGTTATCACTTTGCATATCTGTGCAAAATAATGGATGTATTGGCTGTGTAATTACAAAGCTTAATCAAATGAGATATGAAACACAACCTCAAAATGTCTTCTCTAAATTGCCCCTGGTGGCTTGGATTGAGGAGGACAACAACTATTGCCCTCTTACTTTCACATGCCTGCCAGCATATCTAAGCGAAAAAAGAAAAGAAAAGAACAAATTCAACCAATCATTGTGATGACTGTGATGAGTTTTGATAAACATTGTACTATTGAGTGTGCAAAAATTCCATGACAGTTCCATGACAATCAATTTCAATTCAAGACAATCAATTGCTATTGTCGTCATCATCATTATAAGTGGGGTGAATCCAACTTTTAATTAGTAATCGTATCATTCTAAGATTGATGCACATTTTAACATAAATATTAAGGCACAACTCGAGATCTATTAAAAGTCATCATCATCAGGGCTAAATAAAGTACCGTATTTATTCGTCTATAAGCCGATCCCGGCTATAAGCCGAGACCCTGAACTTACAGCCTGTAGCAAGTAGAGTAGTGACCAGATGTTCACCAAAAAAACCCAGAAAACTCTTGGCTGTAAGCCGAGACTCAAAAGTTCCGTGGAGAAAAACAAAACGCATGGATCGTGCTACACTTCAGTGAGAATTATGTTGGAAATCTAAAAAATTCAATGCCATACCTTCACCATAAAGGAATTTTTATGAGCCTTGTAACTGTTAGGAAATGCTTGGAACCTTTTTATGCCAAAAAAACTCAAAACACTTCCAAAACACAAAAGATCGAAGTTGTAAACGACCCGCCATCTTGTATGACCTGGCAGGCTAGGTGAGAGAGAGGTTACCAAACCAGCAACATGCTTTGAGTCACGCTTGGTTGTGCTTGATCCCAAAAGCAGAAACAGGTTGGTTTTGCACGCCTGCACTGTGCACAATACAGAGGATTTGGCAGCAACCTCTGCATCTGAAGCCATCTGATCAGATCCGCAACGGGTCCTCTTTCCAAATCGATGAATAGGTTTAAGTCCATATCTTGTAGTGGTCACTATCTGTGCAAGTTAAAAACAAAACGGACTTTAAACGAAGCGGTACCGGATGTTAATAGCGCGTAACTCGCGCTCTTTGTTAACTCCCAGTTATTTGTGATTTTCCAAATCACATGACTGTTACAGTAAATGAATCGTCCGACGAATTGTCTCGCGAATGTGTTGGTGTCAAACCAAATTCACATCGTCGTCCTCGAAGGCTATGGTCTTTGTTGTGAGTTATGTGCTCTTCTACAATTGAATTGCTGAGATGCTGAGATAATTTTCAGTGATAGCAGAACGGCGATGAATGTATATAGAGGACCCTTTATGAATATGCCTTTGGATCAATTAATCTTTTTACATTGGACTCAATGGATTCGGCAAACATTCGCAAAGCGATTTATTGTGTATGAGAATCGTAAATTCGCAGTCTAATCGAGTACTTTACGGGCTGCGTAAGGAAATACAAAACTGGAAGAAAAACACGGAAACGTAGAAATGCAGGAAAATTTTGGGGTACACGTTATGGAAACTTCAAGCTTCATTGTCACATACCGTTTTCGTTAACAAAGAATCTTTCAGGTTGTCAACTACAATTAGTCAATTGTTATCACGGAAAAGGAACAACATAACATATTATAAGTGATATTTGTCCCCTGTTTGAATAAATCCATTCTCTTTTTTAGAACACCAGCTTTATTTATGGTAGAAGGTAATTGGTCAATTTTAACAAGGCGGGAAAAAAACAATAGGACCATTCTTTTCGTTTGAATGTTGTGCCGCGTAGCACTAGGAACACAAATAGTGGAACAGAGAATTAACTCTGAAGTGTAAATTAAAGTGCTACTTAAACCCATGAATAGCCCACTGGGCGTTAGCCCTAGTAAAGGGAAACAGGGAACCACACGAGGCAAAGAAAAAATCTTTTGACCTCGGTGGGAATCGAACCCACGACCTCCGGATTAGATCTACCGTTACTCTGCCGACTGAGCTACAAGGTCGCACAGAGAAAGTCGGGGACGATTTTAGATGGTGAATCGCGGCAAAGAGAAAGTAAGGGTACATATGAATGTAACAACAATGTAATAACAACATTCATATGTACCCTTACTTTCTCTTTGCCGCGATTCACCATCTAAAATCGTCCCCGACTTTCTCTGTGCGACCTTGTAGCTCAGTCGGCAGAGTAACGGTAGATCTAATCCGGAGGTCGTGGGTTCGATTCCCACCGAGGTCAAAAGATTTTTTCTTTGCCTCGTGTGGTTCCCTGTTTCCCTTTACTAGGGCTAACGCCCAGTGGGTTATTCATGAGTTTAAGTAGCACTTTAATATACATTCTTTTCGTTTGCCGCCCAAGAGGTGACGCGTAAAGAAATTGGGTATTTTGGTAACGCTATCTCGTTCTCATTTGATCTGCGCGCTTTCTTCTAACTCCAAAGCCATGTCAAGAAACGACGGTGACAGCAGAGATCAGACCTCACGCTACAGCCGTAGGGCTTTTACTAGAACGTTTGTCCATATGGACAAACGACTGAAAGCAGTCCCTAATAAGAAGGAATTTGAAAAGCTGAATAAAGCCGGGAGAGTCAGAGAGATTACTTTTACCAAGAATCACACTGATGAGGAGATAAAACAGTTGCTATTGACACATTTTGCAACCTTGGTCAGTCTGGACCTTTCACGGTAAGATGCCTCCATTTCACCCGACTCTGTGTGTCAGTTAACTAATGTTGGTTTTACTGAGATTTCTCCACTCTGCAGTTTGAGAATCATTAGCTCGTATGACAGGGGACATGCGATGAGCGTAGTGTTCAATGGTGTTCTCGACGGAGAACAAATAATGCAGGAGTTTGGGGGGACGCAAAGAAGAAAGTATTCATGTACTGGAAGCCAGGTAGGGCACATCGTTTCATCTATCCACCGTTCGAAGGCCGTTCGATCTTGTTTATTTTGGCGGTTGCGGATTGTTTGAACGAATCTATTGTAAATTAACGCGCCCTTTCCCACTGTCACTGTGAGATGTTTTTGACCGGACTTCAATTCAAACGTTTTTTCTGAAACCGAACCGAGAAAAAATAACACCTTTCTCTTAGAAGTGGCCCAAATTCTTTATGAACCTTGCGAGTCTATTTGGGATTAGTATTTCACAGGCCGGGCACGTTGTCTTTCAAAAAAATAATCAGCTTAAATATAGCAGGCATCTCGCAAAGTTGATCTAAATTCCATGGGTCTGAAAGTCACGAATCCTTCCGCAAAACAGTCTTTGTATCGTTTTCGGGCTCTGCCTTGCAGAAAAAATGAATGTCATTTTGCTCTTTGAATTTACATGTACCATGCGCCACCCAACTCGCTTTTGAGATTAAAAATATCGTGTTACAGCACATTAGTCACTCAAGCTAAAACCTTGGACAATGCAAATTTCAGTGGTGCAAGAAAAGGCGTGTTTTGTTTTAAGGTGGATCAAAATGGTTTCTTTAATTTTAAACCCCAGTATTTATTCTTTGATGGATCGATACTTCCACAGTCTGGTAATGTTCAATAATTAGGGACAGACCATTAGAAAAGTGACGGCTGTGGTAGGGAAGGGGGAGGGAGACAACAAATCGACCAGGATAAAATTTGTGCAAGCTAAAAGTTCTCTCCCCAACCCCTCCTCCCCCACCAATTTTTCTAATGGTCTGTCCCATAGGTTCAAAGCAACTTTGATAATTTAAGGTGGCTCTGATCCTACACCATATAATATAACGAGACAATTTATAGCCACCTTAAGTGCAAATTTCAATATTAATTTGGGAGAGGGGAAGTTTTGCTGTTAGGTGGCTTTCAAATACCGGATGGTACAGGGACTGCAGAGCATATAGTGGATTGGTGTGGCTAGCTAGCATGACCTCAAACAGCACCACTAAGCATGAGCTTATCTACATGTAGGGGGTCCGGGAACATGCTTTCCTGGAAAATTTTGAAATTTAGAGCTTCTGAAATCACCAAAAGTGCATTTGTTTCTATCAATCTTAAGAAAATTCTGTCAAATTTTATCACCATTCTGTTAGTTTTATGCACAAAAATGTACATTAAAAACATAATTACAATAATATGATACAACGTTCATTCAAAGTGGCAAAAGCTTTGTATTAAGGCCAGTCCTTAAATTTATATTCTTTTACCATCATTGGTGGGGCTTTAGCTTGCCCGGCCCCAAAGCTTCGTGGTCCCTGTGGTAAGAGTTTGGAGTAATTAAACCTAACCGCATGTTTTTCCAAATTTGATGTATGTCTTAGGTCAATTTGAATGATCTGAGCTATACATTGTGCACAATTTCTGTATATATATATATATATATATATATATATATATATATATTACTTTGAAGCTGGAAGCAAACTAAACCCAACTATAACGGTACAGCTTCATTTGAAAGAAACCAAAATCTATTAATTTAGGTATGGATGGCTACAAGACTGAAATAGATTGTGACTGTTAAAATATTACTTGACCAAGTTTTTCAAGTTCTTCTCTTGAATCGGAAGAAAATAGACCAATTTTCTGCATGCATATCGTTTTCTAACCTTCTGATTCTTAAAGTAGTTAGACAATCTTCTCTTGGTGTTTTTGAATTCGCTTTCATTGCAGGTAATGGTGTCTGAAGGATTACTTGGTGTTTATTTAACCAAAAATGTAAAATTCAGTATGGCATAGCCCATTTCAGCGATAAAATGAAGTAACACTGCAACAATTTTTCTCCCATTTCTACCATACAGGTTCTTCTTCTTCCAACCCACCTGCTAATGTTCCTTCATCTGTTACAGTTCCATCATTGACTTCTCCACCATCAACTGGTACTTCATCATCTCTGTCATCAACCACTCCCTCATTAACCATTCCATCGTCATCCACTAGTTCATCATCTGTTACCTCATCACTTTCATCACAAGCCACTACATCATCACAAGCCACTACATCAGTAACGTTTGCATCATCAACTGCTATGTCATCATCAGCCAGTACATCATTAACTTTTACCTCATCAGTTACCGCCACTTCATCATCAGCCTCTGCTCCATCATCAACTGGTTCCCTGTTGACCACTCAAGGATCATCTGTCATGTCACTGTCAGTCCCAGCATCTCCTCTCTTAGCAACTAACACAGTCACAGTGACATCCACTCCAGTAACAACCCCATCAACACAGAATTCATTGCCACGTAATGGGTGTAAGTATAGCAAATTCTCTTGTTTTATTTTCATTTCACTACTAAGCACAACCACTGTATCAACATGGTCACAAATTTTGAGTCACGTTGGAGTCACAAGTCAAGATTGAGTCAAATATAATGTATATGTTCTTTTAAAAAATTGTTGCTGAGTTAAACTAAAAATCAGTATTTTGGCTTGACACAAAACAGATTGCTCGGGAGATCGCAGACACAATCGCAAAGATTTCATTTTGCATTTTTAAACAATATACCGGTACATGTAAGCTCAATACTGCTCTCTGGTATTCCTTGCTGAGCGTCACAATCAATTAATTTTGTGGAGAAGTCTCAATAATTTGGGTTTGGTGTGATCAAATTGGACAAAGGTTTTGGGAAATGGTGTGTTTGAGAGAATTTTGATTGTGTGATGCAGGGTTTTCCTTTTCAAATAAAGTTGCAGTTTACTTGAGCAAATCAGGCGGGGAAATAGTGGGTGTGTTAGTTCCCAATGGATTAGGTGCAACCGAAAATTATTGCCAGCAAGCATTCTTTATCAAGCAATTTCCGGTGACTGAGCTGTTCGCAGGCAGCAAAAATCGCTGGTTGCTGGCCGAAAACGAAAACCCTAGTGATGGATGTTGCATGACTTGAAATGTCACATAATTTTTGAGTTGGTGTGCTGGTGTGTTGACCTTTGCTACACCATTCAGAGTACACTGTAAAGCCATTAAAAACAATGGATTTCTCTGTTATTTATTACTCTTTGTTGGAGCAGTTGGGATGTAATAACCAGGACACAGTGGATAAAAAAGGACTAGAAGCCTGGATGATTGTTTTTTGCCATTTTGTATAAGTTCCCTTTGTCCAGATACAACAAGATGGCCCTTGAGTGACATGCTAACATTTCAATTTGCAATCATTTCAATTTTCATGGTGTTTCATTGGAACCTCTGCCTCAGTTGTGTGTAATTAATGGAGGTAGGAATCTGTGAGGAAAATTAATGCATGCCTAGGAAATACAGGAGGAAATAGTCTGCATAACTGAGAAGTCCGGATAATCAAGGTTTAGACTGTACCAAACATTTTTCAAAGTTAACCAAAATATATGGTTTGCATCACCACTTATTTATTTGTAGTCACTTTTAATTGAAGGGCTTAGTGGAAGAAGGGCATAAGTGACGATTTTGGCCATTTTGCTGACGTCCTCCAAATGAGCTGAAGTTTTGCATGTGGCCTTTGATACATTAGAAAAACATTGCCCTATATTCTTTTCGCTTTTTTTACGCTCAGTTTTCGAGAAAACGCGGACCAAAATACGTATTCTACGCGTCACTTAGCACAGTTTTTCCTGCTTGGATTACTGAAACTGGACATGAAATGATTGGCAGGGACTTATTGTTTGATAGTGTGACGTAGACTATAAGTTTAGCGGTTAAAACATCGATTCACTGATACGAAACTTACGCGGTTGAGGTCAGCTCGATCGGTACTGAGTTCCATTTAATCGCATTACGCCCGAGTGTTTGCCTGCTCGCCTGGTGGTAAAAAAGACATCATGAAGTCTTGAATTACCCGTAAGCCACTAGCTTCTCTGAAAGAATCCAAAGAAGTTTTCTCTGTGCTTTCCAAATCATGAAATCCCTCTGTTTTGGAGTACAGATTAAGGGGCCAGGCGATAAAAAGTCTGAAAGCAACTCTCGTCTTAAAAGCGGCCCTCCGTTGCTAGTCTCGGACCGTCTGTCAAAGGTTACCGTGCTAAAAGTTCGGAAAACGAGAGGTGTTTTTGGACTTTAGGCTGAAAATCTCCGATGTTTGATGAGAGTTGCCCGCGCTTGGAGGCCATCGTTTTCTCCCACAATTCATTGCGGCCACAGAGGGCGCTGTCACAGTGAAAAGTTCCCGCGGGTGACGTAACGGGATTAAATCCGCTCAGACTACGCGTACTATAGATTATTTTCACTTCGGAAACATTACGGAGAAATCATTGAAGACAGGGAAACCGGCAAGATGAAAAGTCCGTCCGTTTACGACGAGTATCCTGAATTTAATGCAAGGAAAAGTTGACGCGTGTGGCAAATACCAAAAGCGAAAATGCATTCGTTATCGTGTGCTGTTTTGTAAACCGGTTAAAACATGCTGGCGAATATCAACACATAAATCACTTTGCCGCGATGACCTCGGTTATTTCGCTTCCGTGGAGGCTTGTAAACATCACCAAAGAGCATTTTCATGCGAGCTAAACGTCAGCAAGAAGTATTTTCACGCGAGATAAACAGCAAAATGTATTTCAAGTTGTGTGACGCATGACAGGACATAAACGATTCAATTTCAGAACATGCAAATAACGCCGTTAAGTCTAACTTAATTAACGTTAGCGCTAACCCCTTGAATGCTGTTTTCAAGTCAGACAAACTCTTTGCGCGCTGACGTAAGGTTAACCAAGGCTTCTGTGTGCTTTTTTAAGTCAACCAAGAATGTTGTGGACTGTTTCTGAGCCAAGCAAGCTTGTTGAGCGCTACGATTAAGCAAAACACGGGCAGTAACACCTGTAGTAAGTGCCGCATTCAAGAAAACAAGTAGACCCGGAATATTTCCAAGTCAGCTGGGCACCTTGTGTGCTGTTTATGAGTCAAAAAGTCATATAGCACATTATGGCTTATTGAGCAGAGACGTTCCGTGTTGTCTTAAGCCAATTACGAACATTTGGCGCTTGGTTTTCATAAGAAGGGCTTGGTGGAAGACTGTGCTAAGTGACGCGTAGAATACGTATTTTGGTCCGCGTTTTCTCGAAAACTGAGCGTAAAAAAAGCGAAAAGGCAATGTTTTTCTGATGTATCAAAGGCCACATGCAAAACTTCAGCTCATTTGGAGGACGTCAGCAAAATGACCAAAATCGTCACTTATGCCCTTCTTCCACTGAGCCCTTCAATTGCAGACCTTATGCAATTCAGGAATTGAAGAGTCAAATCTTGCTGTTCTTCATCTTCTTCTTCACACACACACACACACACACACACACACACACACACACACACACACACACACACACAAACACACACACACACACACACAAACAAACAAACAAAACAAAACAAAAATAAATGGGACCAAAACTTGACTTGTGACTTGCACTTGCTACAATGATACTGCAGTTTACCGTCACTGTTTTTGGGCAAGTCCAACACAATTTTGTTTAAAAGACACCAGTCAGCTTAAAACATTTTCTTCATAAGGGGAGATGTTTAATCCATCTAGCTAGCAGGGGTGTAGCTAGGATTTCTCAAAGTGGGGTGACACTGTTTCACATCCAGGGTACAGGTGTGCCTACCAGATTGTTGACCTGTGTTGTACTTGAAACTGACATTTGGGACATTTTGGATGTTGACTTCAAAAACTGAAAAATTATCTCACAATGGGTTGTCGCAGGCACCCCACGATCTCCCCCAAGCTTAATGCCCCTGTCTGTTTATGTCTTCTGTTAAACAGGGGAAACTAGGAGATACCTGACTGCATTGGCACAAAGCAGCAGTGAGTTGTTATGATTCATTTGTAAATGATCTCCCTTTTTGTACATAGAGTAAAGTGTAAATTTCACAGAGAAAGGATTTTTGAAAAGGAATTTAACAAAACATTTTCTAATCAACTTGTAAACAAAAATGTGAATATAGACATCAATGTGGCTTAGAAGTGTCAGAAATTATAATAGCATATTGTAATACCATGATTATGAAAAATTAATGATCCATTGAAAATTAACTGGTAGGCTAGAAATGCTGCCCTAGTTGATGGCTGCGAATAACGCTTTGTCCTTTTTCAGAACCAAATGCTGCTTTCAAATCAAGTCATTCAAATACAACTCTTTAATTATACCTCCTAGGTAGTAATAATTATATACCTATTTTGATCATCTCTTATGTAGGAGTTAATGGAGGTCTTTTTTTTCCCCACTGTTCAGGTACAGCACTGAGCATTGGTGATGACAGTGGTGATGGTAATCTTCTGCATTCAACTTGGAAATTAATAAATTGTCATAATAATTGGAACATTCTGCAATTCATGCCATGTCCTTTTTCTTTCTGATATTTTTTATATATTCTTGTTGAATGTTTACAAGTCAGAGTAGTATGTGTATCGTCTTCCTTAGATATTGAACTGCTGCAAAGTCCATTTGATGATGTACTCGTCGTTGACCCAGTCCCACAATGTAAGAAAATTTTTAATCCCTGGCAGGGGTTTCACTGATTTTTGGCACAAGTGGGTAGTTTTCAATATCAGGCAGTTTCCAGGGGATCAAGGGGCATGCTCACAAAGTGGGTAGTCTATTCTAGAAACCCCTGGCGGGAATCCCCTCAAAAATTAATTAATTGAAACTATGTACAGTCGAACCTCATTTATCCAGACTTGCCTGGACTGGAGAGAATAGTAGGGAAAATCGAAAGTCTGGATAATCAAAAATACAAATATTAATGAGACAAATCTGAATTAATTAGGAACTCAAAATTTCACTGAACTGCAGGACACGTACACTGCATCAGCCAATCAGAAAGTGTTCCTGTACATGTACTTAGTGGGTCCGATGTTTGAAAGTTAAATTCATCTGTTTTGAACAATACTTTTCAATGCCTACATTAAAAGTAATTCACAATGATAGTGTCTCTAGAGATCTTCCTTATACCAAACATATATTAGAATTCATGAAAACTATGGGACCAAAAGAAATAGTCAGAATCGAGGTCCGGATTACCTAGGCTTGACTGTACAATGTTTATATACTAGAACAAGTCTTACTTGTAACATAATACTAAGCTCCTTCCTTCAACTGGGTTATTAATCAAACAACGTCATTCCAGATTATCATTAAACAATATTAATTATATGTGATATGTTTTGATTTGTTGTCGCAGTTCAATGATTTCTAATATCCTTGAATTAATCTCAGTTTAGTTCAAATGCAATTTTAACTTATATTTTATTGCTAGTGCGGCGACATAGAACAAGGCAGATTCCTCCCACAAGGACATCCACAACTACCCGACCATTGAATTCAGTTACATGTACACAAAGTACAGGTAAAGGTGTGCTAGTCTATGAAAAAGTCTAAGTCAATTACCAGGGGGTTCCTTTAGGGCTGGGCATAGGACAAATCGACCGGATGGGAAGGAGTCTGACTTGGCCATGACTTTTCCACGCTGTTTTAGTCTTAATTCTCTAGTTACTTTCATTTATAAGAAAAACTAAAAATGCCTGGCTGATAAACCCCACTGACCTCCTGCACAAAAACTTAACAAAACCCCTCTTTACACTTTAAGCAAAATGAATTATAAGGGTAACATAATGAAGAATGACTTAATTTGCCAAATTATAGCATCCATTTCAATGGCTGTTGGGAAAACAAAACCATAGAATTTTTGCCGTGTATGATACTACTTTCAATTTACCTGAGCAGAGTTTGAGTGTCTTTATTGCCTTTATGTACAATAATATTGGTTTTCCAGGATGGCAATAAATGAATTTTCATTACACTGTACTTTTGCTGAAGTTTATTTGATGTGCTTTAGATTGAAAGTCCTTTTTCTGTTACTATAATATTATGGTGAATTAATTACACTATACAGCACTGTAACAACAACCTGGTTTGTTTCAGGATTCTATGGCACACCATTTTATGGAGATGGATTAAGGGGTAAAGTATTCATTTGTCTATAGAGTAAACCATAGTTGTGTCTCAATTGCCATGCGGGTTATATTACTTGCAGTGATTTAGGTCAAATACAGTTGAGCCCCAATTATCCAGACTCGCCGGGAGTGAAGAGTGAACAGTCTAACTGAGAGTCTGGATAATCGAAAATACTTAATATTAACAAAACTGGACTGAATGACATACATACATACATCTACTTTACCCTCGGATTTTTAGAGTAGCTTATGCAGCTAATATCTCCGAGCATTTACCCATCAGATGAGAGATAGACCACCACACCGGGAACTACGTCCCCTACTCTTTTCGAACAGTGTGTGGGTTCTTTAACGTCCCACAGAATCAATTTTGAAGAGTTGTGAGACCGGGCCTACTGTTTATCGTCCTTATCCGAGAAGACTAGAAAGTCTATCCATTTGCAGTTGTTATTACAAAGGCAGCACTTTCTCCTCATTTATTTAAAGACCCTGAGTGTTGGTCCGGCCGGGGTTGGAACCCGCGACCTCCTGCACGCTAGTCCGGTGCTCTACCACTGAGCTAACCGGTCAGCAGTTACAGTGGCAGTGGTGGTTACAGTGAATAGGAAATCAAAATTTCAATCAGCAGCAAAGCAAGTCTCAGGCATTCAAACTCAGTTGAAAGCACTTTGCTATCTACTTGCACCAACGCTTAGTAGGTTCAATATAACTATGTTAATCAAGAAGTCCGGTTAATCAAGGTTTGACTGCATCACCACTTATTTATTTATGGCCACTTTCAATGCTAGACCTTATGAAATATTCCAAAATACTAAATAAATATAGTGACAAATTTCTTCTAATATTGTCAACTTTTATATTTTTGATAGTTGGGACAGTTAAAGAAGATTTGACACCACATGGCTTAGGTGGTAGGTCTATGTACTGCACAAGTAACAACATATAATTATCGTTGCTGGGTTTCTTTATGTAAGGTTAATTTATTTAACAATTATACCATGATTGTGTGTTGGATATTTTGATTGCTTCTATTTTCCATGCCATGGTATTATACCTACATAGTTATGTATAAATTATATTCTTTGCCCTGTAGGGACTTTTAGCTTTGAGTCAAGAACGCATGATGTGTCAAGATGTGAAAGTCTTTTTCGCACTTCTTGCACAGATGGTAACTGGTTCCCGCAGTTTGTGAACCACTCATTTGAAGAGGTGAGTCATAAAAATCCCAATTCTTTTAACTCTATCATTTTAAATTCTTTTTAAGGTGATTCTCAGGTAGTGTGACAATACATGCCATAAAGACAGAGTGATGACACCTTATCTTTTGATAACTGATTATTCCCCTCTGCGTAGTCCTTACCCCCTCTGCACTCCCAATTGGAGTTTCTACATGTAACTTTTAATGAGGGGAGGGGAGATGCCATAGGCGTGAAAGACTTAAACCTACACTGTATCTACCTTAAGCCTTTTTACTACAAAAGTGATTTTATATGCACATATTTCATTCTGGCAAACTCCTTAAACAGTAACTAGTGAATGAAACTAAACAGAGTGGCAAAGGAACAGCGTATTTCCAGTTTTCATAATGGCAACTTCAATTCTTTGTGATCAAAAAATATTATCGACATCACAACTAACAAAGAGAACAATTGAAGGGGTGCCTGGAATAAGGTCCTAAGTGTCTGAATGATGTAATGTCAAATTCTCCTTGTATTTCAAAAGCAAATACAAGTTCATTTGGAAGAATTTAGCAATGTATCAGAATTGAAGCTTTTTTCCACACACCCCTTCAATTATATTCAACTACCGTATTTATTTGACTATAAGCCTAGCGATGTTTTCCGTTAAATTAAACCACCGAGAGTAAATTTTCCGCCAGAGAAGAGGGTTTGGCTTATAGCCGATAATTTGTGGGGGGGGAATTCAAAGACCCAAAGACAACAATATAAATGAGAGACAAAAAGAAGTTTTCTGTGTTATTATTGATTTTTGTATAAATTATGTGGTGGCTCATAAAAAGTAGCCATTTGCTAGTTTTGCTTCAAGGAAGCTTTCATCAGTCATCGTTGACATCACACTTAACCCGCTTGTTGCCTCACATACCCAGCTATAAGCTTGTTATCTCCACAGAAGTCGTCACATTTCCTGTAAATTAATTGGGTCTACTTTGTGATGTTATTTGTGGAAGAAATTCTCCAATAAACTTGAGCAAAACCAACCTGTTTCTGCTTTTGGGATCAAGCACAACCAAGCGTGACTCAAAGCATGTTGCTGGTTTGGTAACCTCTCTCTCACCTAGCCTGCCAGGTCATACAAGATGGCGGGTCGTTTACAACTTCGATCTTTTGTGTTTTGGAAGTGTTTTGAGTTTTTTTGGCATAAAAAGGTTCCAAGCATTTCCTAACAGTTACAAGGTTCATTAAAATTCCTTTATGGTGAAGGTATGGCATTGAATTTTTTAGATTTCCAACATAATTCTCACTGAAGTGTAGCACGATCCATGCGTTTTTTTTTTTCTCCACGGAACTTTTGAGTCTCGGCTTATAGCCAAGAGTTTTCTGGGTTTTTTTGGTGAACATCTGGTCACTACTCTACTTGCTACAGGCTGTAAGTTCAGGGTCTCGGCTTATAGCCGGGATCGGCTTATAGACGAATAAATACGGTACTTTATTTAGCCCTGATGATGATGACTTTTAATAGATCTCGAGTTGTGCCTTAATATTTATGTTAAAATGTGCATCAATCTTAGAATGATACGATTACTAATTAAAAGTTGGATTCACCCCACTTATAATGATGATGACGACAATAGCAATTGATTGTCTTGAATTGAAATTGATTGTCATGGAACTGTCATGGAATTTTTGCACACTCAGTAGTACAATGTTTATCAAAACTCATCACAGTCATCACAATGATTGGTTGAATTTGTTCTTTTCTTTTCTTTTTTCGCTTAGATATGCTGGCAGGCATGTGAAAGTAAGAGGGCAATAGTTGTTGTCCTCCTCAATCCAAGCCACCAGGGGCAATTTAGAGAAGACATTTTGAGGTTGTGTTTCATATCTCATTTGATTAAGCTTTGTAATTACACAGCCAATACATCCATTATTTTGCACAGATATGCAAAGTGATAACACTCATGACAGTTGAAGTGACTGTTTTAAGTCAGGCGGTGTTTGTACTATGATTGCATAGCATCTTGGTAGACATTGCTGATTTGGTTCATTTTGCTCAAACCTTGAGAGTCAACATCTTGAGTGTTGGTAAATCTTCCATGAAAGTATTCGTAGCAGGCAAAATGCAAGAGTCCACAATATAGAACTTCGTACTCGTTACAATTATTATGAATCTTCATACAAGATCTTTGTAGTCTAAAAAACAACTGGTTGAAACAACTATTTTTCGCTGATGGTGCATGAAGGTTTGGAAAATAGACGATCCACTCTTGATTTCCATCGTTGTTCTTTGATCTGCTGAATCCAGCTAGCTGGTACTTGATTTCAAGACATGCCATTTACAAAAAGAGAAGCTACAGTCATTTTTTAAATTGAAGATTTTTGAACAGATAAACTGTATTGATTCGCTCTTTCCTACAGCCCAAGTAAAAACAATCTCTCAGTTTTCCTTGATAATCCAAATTCATAACCCACCTCCACAGTTAACGCTTTATATGAGGAGTTAAACTCCACACTGGCATATTTCTATGGACTTAATTTGGCATTTACATACTTTTTTAATGTGAAAAATACTCTTAGCTGTAGCTCTTAGTTACTCCACTATGAAGCGTGTTTCTCTCAAAGTGTGATATGTGTGCTTGTAAAGTGTGCATGTGGCAAAACAAAATTGAAATAAAAATGAAGTAACTGAACTGATACCATACATCTCTGAATATTATCTTGAAAGCTTGCTTGTATGTTAACAAGATTCTAGTAAACACTGGAATATAAAATTCAACCACTTTAACTTACGTTTCGATTGCAGCCTCAGGACTCAGCGTTTCAAACATTTTCTTGAAAGTCAACTCAACCGCTTAATTTGGAAACAAGGTTGTTTTTCTTTCAGTTGCTTCATTTTCAGGAGCTTCTACACAAAACACGACTTCAGCATACAGTGTATGATAATTCTAGCTCTTTTTCCCAGTCAGGGCACGTGTCATCAACAAATAACTTACCTAGTTAAAAACAATAGCTAAGTCCTGTGTGTTGCCCTATATTCCAGATTTTTGCATAAATTAAAATTTCATTTGTCTGCACTCTTATTGATAATAAGAATTAGCCAATCAGAGCGCAAGAATCTTATTGGAAATTTTTTCTTTCAAGGTTTCTTCACCAAGTGAAGACAGAATCTGGCAGTCAAAACTGGTTTTTTTGGATTGCTGAGACTTGTTCAACACAAGGGCAGAAAGGTTAATACACTGTACATGTATACACTGTAATGTAACAGTTATTTTTGTTACACCATATAAATCCTTTTAAGCAAAACATGAACAGATTCAATCAACCAAGTACTGTGTTAACCTGTCTGCTTAATTTATAAGCATTAGGGTGGCCATTAACCTTTGAGGCTAGGGTTAGGGTAAATAACACATTAACAGCAGTAGGTTATGCTTTTCCAAAAAATACCAATAATACAGTGTACTTGGTACAATGTAAGCTGTTTAATGTTTGCTTTGTTTTCTTAATTTAGTGCTTAAATTGTATGGAAATGGTCAAGAAGACCAGATTATTTTCTTGGCTCCAGCCACACAAATGAAGCCAGTCTTTGTTGAGCGGATAGAAGGTGAGAGTCTGCTGTACCAAATTTGCAATTTTAATTAATCCAGTGCCTTACATAAATGTATATCCATGAGAGAAATTGTATGATCAGAACGGACAAAAATTCTTTTTCACCTGGACAGTTTTTAATACACGTAATTCAAGCAGTTTGTTCCACACAACACACAAAAGTATATCATGGTTACGTAGCAGTTCTAGATGATCATCACACTTAACAGTTCTGTATAGACATTTTTAATGGATCATTTGACACAAACTTACTGTGGATATTAATTAGGTTGACTTGAAGAAAATACCAGTGACCAGTGATTTCCTTGGTTACACATCTGTGATCTGTGGGCTTAATTATGTAATGGTTTTGTCTTGGATGGTGGGTGATTCAAATGGGTTTGTGGTCAGTGAAAAATCAGGGGAACAACAGGAAAATTTTTCTATGACAGTAATTATAAGTGGCAACCCTGTTTATTTTGACTTTGGCTTGCTGCAACAGTTCCTCAGAGCTAATGACTTAAAAGGGAATGTTTGCTGACAATGTCAAAGTCTATCAAAAGAAACCATTTCATTCCTTGTTCAATATTACATGTAGGTACAGGATTGCAAGACTTTGACCCCAACAGATTGTATGAGAGGGTCAAAGTCATGATCGAGGGCCTGACTTTGGAAAGGTGAGTGGTATACAAAGTCGGATATCTAAATAAAAATTCAATTGTGTTCACATTGTTCTTTTTCTGACCTTAACCTGTCCCTCACACATAACAGTCTAATCTTATTTAAATTAAATACAATGGATAAGATATACACAAACAGTCTTGCAGATGGTGTTTCAAATAAAAGTTAATGTATTGTAAGTATGAAAATGTAAAGCCTGTGAGATGTGGCTTAGAGTTACAGGAACACCTCACAAAATTAATTAATGTATCTATAAGGTAAGCTGAAAGCCATTGACAATGTGGGCACAATGCCCTGGTGGTAGCAGACACTAACCCTTAAATCTGCCAAATAAAGTTTCAGCTGTTTTGTCCTTGTTAGGCCTCATCAACAAGGCATACCTAAGATACCAGCTGAGTCCCACATGGATATAAAACTTCCTTATTGAAGAACTGTAAAGTGCCATAGGGCAGTTAGTGTATATGGTGCTACATAAATGTGTTGTTGTTGTTGTTATTATTATTATCATTATTATTATTATTATTATTATTATTATTATTATTAAAACGAGCTTACCTTACCGTTTTATATTAATTTGTAAGGTATACTGTCTTATTGTAAGTATGGCCCAGCTGTTCTATACATTGCAGTTTCACTTAATAACAGTTATTAACATCAGCTTACTATTGTAGAATAACTGAGGACTACATTTTGCCACATACACCAAAGTACAAATAAAAGTGATATGCACAGAACCTTTCTTTCACAGGGATCAACTAGCTCGTACAAGGCAGTTGAGGAATGATCAAGGAAAGAGCTTCATGCAGCCTTAACAAACGATACCCCTATTCAAGTAAGTTAGGTGCCAAATGCTGTAAAATGAAACATGATTTCAAACAGCTTTGAATTGTGATCTTCTAGAACTGTCATTTAAGAGCTATGATACGATTTGCACTTGAAAGTCCATGAATGCAGTCAACAAAATTACCCTGTAACTACCTTGTGTTTACTTAAATTTTTAACCTTCTTGTTTCACAAGATCAAAAATTTTGATCCTGTAAAACAAGAAGGTTAACAATTTAAGTAAATGCATAGAAAATTGCACATTATGTCAAATTTTCTATGCATTGTATCCAATTTGTAGTTTTTAATTTTTATCAGTTGTAATATTACTGTGATTCTTATTGCCAAAGGTAATAAATAAAGTTATTATTATTTGCCAGCAACAACAGCACCGGCTGATGCAGGACAATAACATCAATGGAAGTACAGACAAAACAATACTATCAAACTCGAAAGGTTTTCAATTAATTGGCTTTGATCAATATTCTTGGCAACTACATTGCACTAACCAGCTGATATTTACTAGATGTATATGAATTTATTACAGCTGTAACAGGGATCCGATTCACAGTCGTCTGGTTGTCTGGGACGACTAAAATCTTAGTCATACGGACGAGTAAAATAACTCTAAAAATCGTCCTTTGGACGAGTTAGTTTTACTCTACCATAACATGTTTGCTCTTAGGTTTCATATCATGTTATCATGTACAATGTACCTGTGTTCTGATCACTTCTCATTCACTCATCAACTGATTTGTACTTTGGAAGTCTATGAATTTAAGAAGAGCAGTTCATCAACATTTATTTGAACCCTTCCTATGTTACAGAATCAAAATGATGTCCAGCAAGAGTCAATACAGGACAGCAACGTAAGTTTACCCACCCCAAGTCCAACAGATAACCTAGGGGAAATTAGTCCGTTAAAAGGGCATTTACATGTACAATCTCAAAGCAAAACTTGTATATGCATTACAAAAAATAAAGAGGTTGTTTCTTTAAGGATGTTCACTCGAAATTCTTCTAACCCGCAGATTTTTTTTAAACCTTTATTTAGCTATGGTCAGATAATAAGTTTATGATGTCAGATATGCACAAAAATTGGGGGTTACCGATTTCATTTCAGAAATATATTGCAGGAAGAATACCTTGATTTTGAAAAGGTTTGGCCTTCGTAACTCAAATGGTTTCCATGGTTTTAAGTTTAAAATGTTAAAGATGAATTACTGGAGACAGTATTATAATCAAATTTTATCTAACGAATTCCAACTGTCGTCATCCTTTTAATGAAACATAGCTCTTACAAAAGGAGACATTCGTAATCGTCATACAGCCAAAATAAGAGTGTAATTTCAAAAAATCAAACTCTACCCCATAGATTTTTTTCCTTTTTCTTAAAATAAAGACAAGTGATAGAGAAAGTGACCCATTTGAAGACAAGAGGGGGTCACCAACCATTTAAGAGAGTAAACTGAAGGTGAAGGGAATGCAACAGCTACCATCCTTTTACTTGCTTAGCTTTCTTTCTCAGCGAGTGCGCTCCATATTTGACATGGTGTGACCTTGTCTGTGAAGAAAGGTAGATCTCATGTCTTGTACACAACATATTCATCAACAGGAACTACATGTTCAAGAGGATGAAAGTGAGGAGGTAAGACCACATTCATGTACATTGGGTCTGAAAAACTCCTGACTTGGAGATTCAATAAAGTATTTATTTATTATATTATTCATTTGGTCAAGACAGCAGAAATAAACCATAAATTTTACAAAGATGATGACATTTTTTAATTTATAAAATATGTTTCAATGTTATTAACACATCTTAATTTATATACATGCAATTTTCTATATCCCAGTAAAGCTCAGTGCCTTCGGAAGGGACAGAATTTAAAGACGTCTCTTGAAGAATTAGACAAATTCATTAGCAATAATTACGTAGCATGTTTGGAGGAAGTTGGCCTTGTTTTCGAGCCGAAGGAACCGCTATCAGAAAGCGTAAATTTGAACAATCTGCACGTCCCCCATACACGTGCGAATATTCACCAGTCATGACTCGTTCGATGATATTATCTTCCGAATCTTTGGTTAGCACGATCGTTTTCAATCCCAGATCATTCAACTATTGGACCTGATCTTCCATGAGCGCTGTCAGACGTGACACGATGAAAATAGTACACGGTTTCTTCCAAAGAAGCGATGCCGTATCTAGCTGGCATCGCCTGAAATTTAATGGCTTTTCCATCGCCAGTTGGCAATGGAACATGGACAGCTTTCCCATTAAAAACAAAGCTGTGGCGTTTCGTTGCTCTTCATGGAATTTCTAATCCAAAAGTCTCGCAAACCTCATTTCTAACTGCGTTAAACTACACTTTAGTTCATGTGGCTTCCGACACTCCTCCCGCCATACTTCACATTTCTTCACCAACGAGCGAGATTCGTTTCGGCCAATCAGTGTTCTCGAAAGTATTGATCAAAGCGATTAACCTATGAGAAACCATTATATATTTTCATGCAAAAGAGTGACGTTACATAACACGATTCATGTCAGGTTTTCGTAGACGTTCCCTCCTCCCGTTTATCCTGAGGGGGTGGGTACGGCTACACGTAGGCTATTTGCCCAGTTAAAAAGACGCCTTATTTTGGGATTTTCCTGTAAAGGCCTCTCTCAGTTAAAAATTATATAGTCACTGTTTCCATGATATCTTGCAAAACAACTTCTTTTTACTAATACCATTTTAAATGAAAACGTGATATAACATAACCTTTACAGGATAACATAAGAGAGCAGAGGAGACGAAGAATGGGAAATGAACCGGCAAATGGTGTTACGGTGGTCCTCTGTCAAAACAATGGGAACAGATTAAGAAGACGTTTTGACAGAGGTGCTCTGTTCCACGTATGAATAAATTAGAAGTCTTCAGTTTTTCGACATGAAGTCCAAATTGATCAAGTTTTGAATGTGCCTAAAGCAAGACAAGACCATTAATCATTCACTCTAAATTGTAGGAGGTTTATGACTGGGCAGGAACACTGCAAGATGTGCCCCTTTATTTTACCCTGCATAGAGAGGGAATGTTGGTCCTTCATGGGGACAAAGTAGACGCAAACAGTGTCGTTCACATGACAGAAAGAGTAGGTGAAATAATAATTCTTTAGATAAAGCAAAACCATTCTAGGTGTTATTTACATTGTATAGCCACTCCAAGGTTGTTTACATGCAGCCATGAGAGCCATTATCACTAAATACCTGGCCAAATGGATCCAACATTGTCCAACATTGTTGAATCCAACGTGTTGCACTGGTTTGGCCACCATGTTGCACGATGTTGCATGATATTGAATGAAGTTTGTTGTGCATCAAACATCGCCTTCAACATCGTCCAACATTTCTTTTGTTCTCAGGAGTGAACATCAATGTTGCATTCGTTTGGTCACTATTCAACAATGTTGAACACACGCATGCCCACTAAGCTGACTTTGCAGTATCTGTATTTATTGTTTTTACTTGCTCCGCGCATTACTGCGTGGGTGTTCAAGTTACAGTATCAATCTCTCGACAAAGAGAGCTTTAACAAAAGCCATCTCTTCAAAAAGAAAGAGAAAGAGCAAAGGGGTCACTGAAACTGTAAGACCAGTGACTTATCGGTCTTGCACCACTTTCTGGGCAAACAAAGAAAATATGGCACAGGTTTGTTTCTAAAAGTCTTGGTAAATTTTGGTCCCAAACCCTTGAGATCAAGTGTTTATCCAACATGTTGCATTTGTTTGGCCACCTCGTTCAATGCTGTGCAACATCGTCCAACAATGTTAGATGATGTTGCACTCAACTGGTCGGGCCTTAATCCTTTTGACCTAACAGCTGCAAATCAGTGGTTGATCTAATCAACCACTCCTCAAAACACAATGTTGGCTCATTTATTTTTTGTCCACAACATTTCACAGGGAAAGAAAGAAGCTGCATCATTGCTTGCGTCAGAGGTAAGGGAAGTATGCTACTAAAAAGTAATATTAGATATTAGTATATACCACACAAGTGAATAGTGCTCTTTGCACACTCAGATTGGTTAACTCATAGGTGATTAGCAAAGCGTTATTCACCTTCTCACACAAAAAGTTATGTTTTGGCCCACTAGTTATTGAGATTATGTGGTATATACTAATTAAAAACCATATTATTGTTTACCTCAGTGTTGGTGAAAGTGGTGGATATTTGCCACTATTCACCTCCACGTCAGTGAATAATAATTTATTATTATTATTATTATTATTATTATTATTATTATTAAATGACTGGCTTTTTCAGCGGTCAAGATGAATCCATTTTCCTGCTGTGATTGGCTACCCGCAAGGTCAAGATGGAGCCATCTTGACCGCTCGAGATAGCCTGTTCATCCCGCATTTTACTGTCTTTTAGTAGCGTCCTTTGCTCATATAATAAATCCTTTATTGACCAAGCTTGTTCGGTCAAGATGGCGGGATATTGGCCAAGTTCTTTTTTCCGTGTCTATGGACCCTGACTTCGTCTTGGTCCATAAACGTGCAAAAAAAAAGAACTTGGCTTATATAATGCCATCTTGACCTCATGCTTGGCCAATAACCCACATAAAAAACAATGTTATAGATAAAAGATATCAATCTTAGTAACAACCGTATATCAGTAAGTTTTATTTGGAAAACCATTTTAAAAATTAATAAAATATGATCTAAAAAAGATGTTTGTACTGTATAAAAGCTAAATGAAGCTGTAAGTAAATTATTTACATAAAAGTGTATGAAAACTGAAAACAAAAGTAATACTTTAGATAAAAATGAAAATACAAATGGCCACGTTCTATATTAGCCACCGCACTTAAAAAAGGCTGACTCGACTGTTTCCGTTGGTGATAAAGTTCTTCAAGAGCCCCAACACTTAAGAAAAAGACTTACTCTCCTTTTTCCCTTGGCGACGAGGTTCTTCATGAGCCGCGACACTCGGGAAAGACTAACTGCCCTGTTTCCCTTAGTGACGAGGTTCTTCATGAGCCGCGACACTTGGGAAAGACTGACTCCATTGTTTTTCTTGGCGACGAGGTTCTTCATGAGCTGCTATAATTGGGAAAGACTGACTCCACTGTTTCCCTTGGCGACGAGGTTCTTCATGACCCGCGACACTTGGGAAAGACTGACTCCACTGCTTCCCTTGGCGACGAGGTTCTTCATGAGCCGCGACACTTGGGAAAGATCGACTTCACTGTTTCCCTTGCTGACAAGGTTCTTCATGAGCCGCGACATTTGGGAAAGCCTGACTCCACTGTTTCTCTTGGCGACGAGGTTCTTCATGAGCCGCAACACTTGGGAAAGACTGACTCCACTGTTTCTCTTGGTGACGAGGTTCTTGATGAGCTGCGACACTTGGGAAAGACTGACTCCACTGTTTCCATTGGTGACAAGGTTATTTATAAACTATGCCAAAAAATATTACTAGCATTGACAACTGGAATAATACCCGTCGGTTTTAGCTCCTAATAACTTAACTTGAATGGACCAATTTGGAACATTAAGTATGTTCACTATCAACCTCAACCTGATCCCTTAAGTCAAACTGTCATGTTGAATGGCTACCAATGCGATGTCACTAACACAAACAGTAATACTAACCCTAACTCTAACCCTAACCAGCAGGGCTAGTCAATTTAGCAAATGACAATGTTTGGGTTTTGGCATCAAGCTGAGTTGATAGTGGATTGCTTGAATGAATATTGACTGTTTTACATTTGGTCTTCAATTCATCTCCAGCCAAGCTCATATTAATAAAGTAAGCCAAAGTAAAAGTAGAAAACAAATGCAAATGGGAAATAGTTAAATTAATGCATAAATCTAATTCAAGGATATTATAGATTGGTTTCTAGTCAACTGAGTACTTATATATCAATCTGTTTGCCTTCTTTAGAACCACTCTCTCTTAATAACTGACAGATAGTGACTGTCCAAGCATGACTGCAAATAAATAAATAAATACATACATACATACATACATACATACATACATACATACAAGACAGAGCATATAACCAACACCGAGGCTGGGTATCAAACCTGAGTGCTAAATAATAGCACTACACCACGTCCCTGCTACCCACAGGTATTGTTCTTTCAATGCTGGATAACAGAACATGTTTCCGTTACTGAAAGAAGTTAACCATAAGTCATCTATGTAGCATACTTCCCTTCTGCATGTTGTTTTTTGCAGGTTTCCTTCAGAGGTAATTTTCCCCCAAAAGAGGATCTGTCTGCCACAGTAAAGGGTAAGTTCTTACATAAAGATTATTATACTTCTACAGTCAACTAAATGATAAAAAATACATTCCCTCCTAATAAGCCAGTTTGAATAATCAAAGTATAAAAAGTTAAATACCACACACCCTCAGCAATGAACATCACATCCCCCTCCCACTCACTGTATAGTAAAATCAAACCAATGATTTTTTTCATAGATAACCTTCAAAGGAAACAATAGAAAAAAAAATTGACGAAACATGCTACATATACTTATAGGAACAAAAATTATGAACAAATCTTTACTGCTACTGTGTCAAAAACAATGTATTTCAGGCAAAATCACAGCAACAACCAAACTAACAAAATTGAAATGATAAATCACAAAACTAGCCCACTAAAAAAGGTACTAGATGTTGACAAAAAGGTAGATGTTGTAGGTGAAAATGATTTCAACCCACCTTGATTGATAATTTCCTTTGGCTCCCAATACTTAATTATTCATAATCTCTAGCCTGACAAATTAAAAGCCCACTCAAAAAGGTACTGCAACTGTATTTCTACAGATGCCCCACAGCAAGGTGAAGAGGTAGATGTAGCTCAGCAACAAGCGCAACATCAAGACCATGAACAAGGGCAACAAGTGCAACAACAAATGCAGGAACAAGACCAACAACAGCAAGACCAAGTGCAACAACAGGTGCAGCTACAAGTGCAAGGTAAGACATTGCCTGAGTAAAGATGTGTTTTATATGTATAGACATTGCCTACCTGCAGAGTGCTACCTTTTTCCTTTGAAGCATTTTTGGTTGGCGTTGCTATTTTGTCAAGAACAATATATTCCAGAGCAAAAATGCAATCAAAACAAAGCTAAACAACCAGCACAGAAACTAAAGAATTATTATGGAGAATGAAAACACAAAGAAAAGGATAAAGCAACTTAAATGACTTTTTTTTAACAAAACAACAACAACACCAAAAAGAAACAGGCATGCTGTAAACAAAGAATGCCACGAGGAATCTGCCCTAGGTCCACACTTATGGAATATCTGTCTTTGCTTTAACTTCAATATATTTTTTAGGTTTCTGAATTTATGTATATAATGGCTTAAGATATATAGGTTAGTGTTTCAGTTAATTTTTTATCTAGCAGGTGTTCCCCTTAGCTAAATAGTGCTGATACATTATCAAACATTCATCAACAATGTCAACAAAAAAAATTTCTAAAAACTTTTCTTTAAACAGAAGAACCTCATCGTGAAGGAGAACAAAAGAGGAAAAGGAAGAAAAAAGACAAAAGGACGAACAGAGTCAGAAAGAAAGCAAAGAAAGACATGAATGCTGTAGAATTGTTAGGTAATAATTAGCAACTGTGACTTAATTCCAGGGCTGTGATAAATGCTTTGTACACAGTGCACTGGCCAGCACAAGAAATCAAGTTCTCATTGACAATATTCAGCTTAAACAGGTGGTCATGGTTTTTTACTGATCCAAAAAGTAAAAAGTAATGCATTAGCAAACGAAAGGTAAAGCAGGCAAAAAATTGGAAATGCAACTCCTTGTTTCAAAATGCATATTATTATATGTTACTTTATACTTTGCTTAAGTAGCGCAAGTGGAAACATCTTTGTACCTAGTTATTCTTCTGCTTGCTTCATAATTGTCAATCAGCCTTAAGACTGCAAATGAATTCAGCAAGGAACATCAAAACATTATGAAGCAAGTTACATATGTATGACAATGCAGTTTTCAGTGCAGAAAATAATAGGTGTTCTAGTAAGGTTTGTTTCCACTGCAAAGTTACTTTATGTTTGGTGCTTTTAAGATCATAAAAACTGGCATTTGCACATTGATTACACATTGATCACGTCCAGCCATGATTGGGTTGTTATCGAGACATGGGTTGAAAAGTTGTCCCATAACATTACATTTGGAATTGAGTAAGCACAAACAATAAACTCATTATCCATAGTGTCAGTGTTTAAGTCCAATATAAATTGTCTTGTGAAAAATTTGTTATTTGTGCACAAAAATGACACTGAATACTGATAATGATGGAAGCTGCTTTACACAATAAGGAGAGAGTTTTGCAATTATCTATACTCCTTTTTCAAACATCTGTATTACAATTAAGCTTACTGGAATCGGGCAGTTGAAGGCGAATAATGGGATAGGGATAACAAAAATTTTGTACTCAAATAATGGAATAATTGACTTAGTTGTTTGGGAATAATGGAATAAAATGTTCTTGGGAATAATGGTTATTTCTTGACTGGAATAAAAAGAAAAATAAAAAATTTTAAGAAGGAATAATGAAAACTCCATTGGTCCTCTTCATCCCCCGATTCTGGATAATTTATGAACCTGCCATGTTTTCTTAAGCCTGGTTTACATGTATGAGGCAAGCATAAGCACAAGCAACATATGCAGACGCACTGACTTGCTGTTAATTAATTAGTGGCTTTTGTCCTAACTATAGGTACTAATGACCAACATGCTACTGCGTTGGCGTATAATGCTTTCGTTATGCTTTAAGGACACGTTCAAATGTTGAAATTCATGTGTGCCAAATCTAATGCAAATAAGAAGAATATTTGACTTGCTTATTTGCATTAGATTGCGCACATGTGAAGTTCACCATTTGAACCAGGCCTAAGAACTCTTTAATTTTCTGCTTCAGAGGTAGTGTTGTCACTGGATTGCATACGCAAGTAATAACCTGTGTATGACTTAACAGAATAAATGTACAATTTGGAACACATATTAATTGATTTGAGTTATTTGTTTTAAGTTGGAAAATGGCGGGTCTAATGCACATGTCATCGGCTTCCCCGTGGGATCGACCCCCGGGCTAGCCAAGGAGATATGTGGGGGAATACAAGGAGTTGGATGAGATTCTTTGACTGAGGGTAGGGGAAATTTTGACATTGTTTTACGATCAAGGATTAGGGAGGTGGGGGAATTCACACATTTGTAAAGGATGTCAGGGGGATTTTTGGATGCAAGCCAGCTCACCCAAGAGACTTTTTCTCGCAAGATTCCCTTGAACCTGTACCCCCTGGGAAAATTCATCAAGTTTTCTTGACTGATTTTACAATCTCCCTGGTTAGCCCAGAGGTCGACCCCAAGGGAAGCCGATGAAATGTGCATAAACTACAGTGGAACCATGTTAAAACAACCAACGCTGGGCTATGAAAATTTGGTCTTGTTAACAGGGTGGTCGGATTAACAAGGTTTACCAGTGAGAAAATGAGTGGGCTTTTGTAGTTCAGGCCACAATAAAGTGGTTCTATTAAAGGGATGGTCGTATGGTGGGGTTCCACAGTACAGAGCACATTCCAAAGGTCAGAGTACAAGTTTGAACATTTTAAGTGTCTCCTAGCCCTTATGCATGTCATCGGCCTCCCCAAGGGGTCGAACCCTGGGCCAACAAGGAGATATGTGGGGGAATACAAAGAGATGGATGGGATTCTTTCCCCGAGGGTAGGGGAAATCTTGGCATTGTTTTACGATCAAAGATTAAGGGGTGGAGAAATTCACAAGTTTGTAAAGGATGTCAGGAGGATTTTCTGCTGAGAGACACCTCACCCAGGGGACTTTGTATTGCAAAATTCTCCGACCCCACGGGGAAATTCCTCAATTTTACAATCCCCCTGGTTAGCCCGGGGGTCGACCCCATGGGGAAGCCAATGACACGTGCACTAGTCGCTAAAAATATGTTATTTTCGATAGAGGAAAAAAGGTTTCGGCTTAGTTTATTTCTCTGTAACACAGTGACCCGTACTCTGACCTGTGGAATGTGACCTGTATTTTATACCCATCAAATTGAAAATAATAGAACTATTAGAAGATGAAGAAAGGAAGTCAATCTTTCAGTTTGCTTCCTCCAATACACATCTCCCTGTACATAAGGTGACTGGTTGACAACAATGAACAAACAAGCTTAAATAGCTAGAAAAGCACCAAGGTATAACAATTACCAAATTTAATCTTTAAGGTAACTTTTCGATAATCTTACCTCTACACAAGTTGCTTGTCAAAACGTAGTACGCGGACCTTTCCCGTGGATGCGGTCCAATAAAAATAGGAGCGAATCCATTTAAAGAAGTGGAGGAAAACTATCAAATGACTACAATATCCCATAACGAATTTTCGCGCGATTTGGGACCAGCGGTCGGGAAACGAGCGACCCAACGAGTGACCCAAGGAAAGATGTTGCTGACCAACAGACACGTGGGCTCTGGGAACGAGACTAGCAAATATGGGACTTCCGGCTGAACTGCGCATGTTTGAGGTTCAGCTCGCGGGTCCTCTCGCGAGAGCCTCGCGAGAGGACCCGCGAGAGTTCGTTTCTTCAAGCCTGCGCAGTACGGAGCGAAGACTGGAGGAACGAGAATGGAGTCTGGGATGAGTAAGCTCGGTACCAGTTTCCTGTCGACAACTCGATGCAACAAGAGAGACCCATGCACGAATATTACAACTCGAGTACGAGTCTGCGAGTCTGAACCTTTGGACCGAGCCCTTCAATCGAGCTCGAGTTGTGATAACCGAGCATGATAAAGATCGAGAACGAGTTGTGGTAGCATGATTGAAGACACCGGTAATCGAGCTCGAGTTGCATCCGTACTTGGTTTGCAACTCGTACTGGGATCCCTGTACTCGTGTACGGTTACTCAGAAAAGTAATAAGATCCTGGCGGCGTCCGTATTAACGGGGGTTCCACTGTATAACCACTTTGAAGTCTAAACGACTAATATGCTGACAGAAGTGTCTATACGAATGTTTGCAAGTTCAACAGCGAGAAGAATACTTTTAACATGACCAAACTGAACTCCATATGTTTTGAATTAGACTGCCGTTGTTTCCCCCTCACGGCTCCATACTAATCTAATTTTGAGTGGTACATTGAATAACTCAGGTACGGGATATCATACACCCCCGGTAGTTTATTTACTATTTTTCCACAATATCTCAATTTCTGGACATTAGTTTTTGAATGATAAGCGATTTTAGTTTTTACTTGCGTGAAGTGATACTGACTGCAAATACCTTACTCTCTTTCTTATGTTTCAAATGACGTATTTGTAAAACGATTATTTTTTGTGAATGATATATGAAATAAATCATACATGAACTGCGGAATTGAAATCAAATGAAGAATGATCCTCGCAGCCTGACAAAAAAAAAATTCAGGACTTCAACGGGGTTTGAACCCGTGACCTCGCGACAAAAAAAAATCCAGGACTTCAACGGGGTTTTAAACCCGTGACCTCGCGATTACCGGTGCGATGCTCTAACCAACTGAGCTATGATGCCACTGACGTTGGGAGCAGGTCAATTGTGGGTTCATATGTTCCCGTGAAAGAAATGAGTGTGAATGATATATGAAATAAATCACACATGAACTGCGGAAATGAAATCAAATGAAGAATGATCCTCGCAGTTGTGAACGCAATTTATGCAATTGCGAAAAGAAGCCTGACAAAAAAAAAAACAATTCAGGACTTCAACGGGGTTTGAATCCATGACCTCGCGATTACCGGTGCGATGCTCTAACCAACTGAGCTATAAAGCTACTGACGTTGGGAGCAGGTCAATTGTGGGTTCACAAGTTCCCGTGAAAGAAATGAGAATGAATGATACATGAAATAAATCACACATGAACTGCGGAAATGAAATCAAATGAAGAATGATCCTCGCAGTTGTGAACGCAATTTATGCAATTGCGAAAAGAAGCCTGACAAAAAATTCAGGACTTCAATAAGGTTTGAACCAGTGACCTCGCGATTACCGGTGCGATGCTCTAACCAACGGGTTAGAGGCCGGGCTGAAATTCGCCATGTAATCACCCCCTAACCATCGTAAGCGAATAATTGACCACATATCAAAATGGAGTATAACGGTTTCACGGCTTTCAGTAGGCCTTATTCAAGAAACCCACTATCTTTGAACCTGCGTAGGTAGCAATGGCAAAGGAATCATGTCATTGTACTATCATGGGATAAATGTTGCTGTTCTATTAAGTTAACTAACAGGCTGTCTATGTATAAACCACCCACTCAATTTCGCATCAAAAATAATTTCGCCTGATACTCTGGTAACTGAAAGAATTAGAATAAAAGCAGAATTGGTTCGAATCGAGAGTAGAGTTAGGAAACATAAAATATTTCGCCCGGTCAGCGCCTATCGCAACATTTACGAAAAGCATAAAATTGGCATTTTTCGTGGCGCTGTGAAATATTTGATTCGTATCATCCAGTAATGAATCTTACGTCAAATCACTTATTAACGTTTGCATTTTTGCGAGAAACTAACAGATTTTCTCTTGATTTACATTTCAAGACGAAGTCAAGCATATTACTAAACACTTTCAATCGCTATCGAACGATGCTTCAAGGGCTAGTTTTGAAATTTTGGGACCTCGTTGAACACTCTAGTCTACACAGCCGAAAAGTATGATCCTTTCTCGGCGAAAATATGCAAAAAGTCCTGTGCATTTTCAGTATTTGAAAAGTTATGGCCGTTTGCACCGTGATGTACAAGCAGTTGCGACTTCGACGCCTACAACAAAATCGACATATCTCGGGCAGATTTTATCAAAAGTACAGCTTACCTGCTTCGCAAATCGGGTTTATTTCCATCTTCAGCCATTTCCCAAGATTTTCAACCACTGAATCGAACGGCTGTTGCAGTATTAAAATAGGTGGTTATTGCTCTCGAAACGTGAGAATTAAACCGGGCTTTCAGTATAGAGTTTCTTGTCAGCGAGCCCGCTGAATCTCGATTTCACCGCCACATTTTGTGATAAATATTCCATCGAAACAACTTTTTAGAGCTTGGTTTCTTCCTGACTCAGTCAATGAACTATCCAAATCTCGTATTAAGGAGAAAATCGGGATTTGAAGGCTTAGATATTTCGAAGAAACTGTCGGCACACTTTACATCGTTGGAACACAAAGGGTTTACTGAAACGAGGCAATCCAGAATACGAATCCGGAATCCAGAATCCGGAACCGGAATTCAGAACCCAAAAATGAAATCCAGGAATCCAGAGTCTAGAACCTGGAGAAAGGAAATCAGAAAGAGCTTACAAAGAGGAGAATATTTGAAACCCAATTAATGTTTCTGCAAATGATCGAACTCTTTACCAGCCTCAACAAATCTCTTTGAAGATGATATTGAAAATTGGCTCCAAAATGTTCTTGTTTATTTTTGTATATATGAATAAAGGGGTTAGTTTCTGAAGAATCTGTGGTGCTGCATCGGTGTGGGAATGAAAAACGAAAATTTGGTTTATCAACGGAGTTAACAATGTAAATTGACCACCGTAAAGGGATTCAAAAAGCTGACATTTCGAGCGTTATTCCTTTGTCAGAGCGAAGGGCTCTGACGAAGGGCTAAGACGCTCGAAACGTCACTGAGCTTTTTGAATCCCTTTACGGTGGTCAGTTTTCATCATCTCCGTTGATAAACCAAATTTTCGTGTTTTGTTTAAAGTTGTGTTATTTTATATCTTGTATGAAACACGTAATTTTAATGTTTATTTGTTTATCGTTTTCGATTTTCTTCCTCCAAGAGCAAAAGCAGTAGACACTTGAGGCTTGATCACGTGCACGGTATATTAAATATGAAGATTAGGTGGCTTGACGTATCAGTACAAAAATTACAGTTTGTGGCAATCTCAAGAGAAAAACAAAACGTTGCGTGCAAAAATGTGTGCAATGTCACTGCGTGTCCTTATTGACAGAGTTAAAGCAAAATTATATTGAAAATGCTGACTAACTGAAGACGAGTTTCGCCATTGGTAGACGCCCAATTAGTGCCCCATGCATATACAGGCATTGCACTAAATAGAGAATATATTCATTATATTGTCTCATTTGTAAATATCCCTAGAGAATAGAATTCTAGATTCATTATCTACCAGCGGATACAAAAGGGACATCGCTTAAAGACATGCTAGTTGTTAAACTGAAACAGTAAAGAACTACTATGATGAAATTCACATCTTTCCTATCTAAACCGTTTTAAAATATAAACAAGTAGTCTGTACTAGAAGAGGAAAGTTGTTTATTATTTTCAAATATATCTTTTTGTTCCAGAGTTATTCAAGTTTTTACAAAATGCAAATTAGCAAAGTGCTGACGTCATATACTCAACCGATTTTTGATGAAATATGACGTAAAAGGATAATTCAGCCAATTTGTATCAAAAATGCTTGATTCTTTTTAGTAAGAGTCTACTAGATGTGTTTCACAATATGAGCTTACCAGTATTGTTACCATGGCAAATATACTTTGTTCCAGTCCTCCCTAATATTAAGGGCTTTGCTGGCCACCTTTAGAATTCTATTTGGATATTTTCCAATGGCGCCTCAATTTCATGATCTAGCAACCATGTAAATATGTCAGGTAGAGGTCCCGACCTTCAAGCTGAAAATCACTAAATTATTGAAACAGGTCAGTTGGGGGACTGGAAAAGAGTGAGTTGCTATGGGAACCGAAATTTTTATAGCCGTAGGTGTGTTGCCTTAAGAACTATCAGCCTATCAAGTTTCAATGGTCTCTGCTGAAAATTGACCAAGCTAGCTCTATTTGTATACTTGCCGATGATGTTATATTGGGTTGATACTATGACGTTATAAGTCATCTCATTTGCACATTTTACACCTTTTTTAAACTTAAATATCTCCGGAAACAATGCAGATAATTACAAACGAAAAAAGGGTGTTTTTAATCATTCCTGAAATTCTATGTGATAAACTTAAAAAATCAAGAGGTAAAAATTTGATCAAAGTAGCACTATAAAGGCTTTCAGAAACACATTGTAAACACAGCAGGAGTCATGTTGGTCTGTCAATTCCTTGTTTTACGTGCATGAAAATTAAAACAAAAACGATTTGCCCCGAAAGTTGTCTTTGCTCTGGAAGTCGATTCAAACATCTGAATTAAATCAAGAAATTTTATAGTCCGCGGGGTATATTAAAAAGTTAAGTAGTTATTTTACCAGACAACACTGACAATTTGCATGTCAATTTGTATAATAAACCTGGTCAATAAAAACGGTAAAAAGTTGAAGTAACGTATCCGATCAATGGTTTAGTCAGTTAAAGAATGCTGGAAACTACTCTCTGAAGGCTGGAAATACTATTTCAGGGATCATATATTTCAAAATCTCCCGCGGAAACAAGCCCCAGACACCCTCAGAAACTCGCGCCTTAGGTGCTCGTGATGTGCCCCCCTTCCCCCTCCCCCAATAAATTTAGCCCTTCTACGGCACTGCCTCAAGTTGTCCCGAAGAAGGTCATGTTGCAAACCCGACCTGTTCAGGAGTAACTCATATTCTTTTTTACTTCTACATTTTCTACCCGGATGCGGACACGCTACAGAATGATCCTCCCCTGGTCTCAAATGAACACTTGTTTTACATTGCTTTCCCTCGAGGTTATGGCCTGTTCTTAAACTGGGAAGCGGATTTACTCGTCAGGTTTGTAAGCGGACCTCTGAGAAATCAGCATCACACGGGTACTCCATCTTGGAAAGATCTACATATGGAGTCATTTGTTCAAAATGTAAGCCTTGAAAACACGATTTTCCCTTTAATACAAATTTTGGATAGTTAATTGTTTGATTCACGAAGAAACTCAGCTCTGAAAAGATCGTTTCAATAGAACTAACCCCATTTATTTACATATATAAAACAGGAACATTTTGAGGCCAGTTTTCAATATCATCTTCAAAGAGATTTGTTGGGGTTGGTATAGAGTTCGATCATCTTCAGAAACATTAATTTGGTTTCAAATCTCCTCCTACATGTGAGCTCTTTCAGATTTCCGCACTCCAGGTTCTAGATTCCCGCATTTCAATTTCGGGTTCTGAATTCCGAATTCCGTATTCCGTATTCCATATTCTTTCTTTCCTCGTTTCAGTAAACCCTCGTGTTCCAACGATATAAATGTGTCAGTTTCTTTAAATTATTTAAGCCTTCTAATCACGGTTTTCTCCTTAATACAAGATTTGAATAGTTAATTGACTGATTCACGAAGAAACCCAGCTCTAAAAAGATGTTTTGATGGAATATTTATCACAAAAATGTGGCCGTGGAATCGAGATTCAGGTTCGCTTACAAGAAACTCGATAAAAGCCGTTTAATTCTCACGTTTGGAGAGCAATAAACACCTATTAACCGGAACTACTGTTGGATTCAGTCATTGAAAGTTTTGGGAAATGGCTGATGGTGAAAATAAACCCCAGCTGGGAAGCAGGTAAGCTGTACTGTACGGGTCCGCAAATGATCCCAGGACCGCAAATGATCCCGGACCGCAAATGATCCCCAAAATGGACCGCAAATGATCCCGGACCGCAAATGATCCCCACATTGGACCGCAAATGATCCCGAGCAAAAAATTAGGAATGGCATGGATTGATATAAAAATGACACACAAAAAGCACGTTTAATTTTATTTTATTTTATGAGAATTATTCCATAGTTCTTTTTTTTTTTTTTTTTTTTCGATTTTAGTGGAAAATCTGTGATCTTGCGTGACGTTCTGTCTATTTGTTGATGTCAGGACGCCGGCTGCATAGTGATCGTGGACTGCGAGTTTCGTTTCATGTCTTCTGTTTATTGTGTTGTACATCCCAGGACGTTCGAGAACATGCTTAATCAGATTTCATTTCTGTCGGGTATATGATCAACGCCTCGGTGCACGTGCCCGATTTCAGTGAAAATCGAGCATGTATAAATTAGCCTGGAAACAGGCTCCGCAGTGGGATTTTAAAGGAGCGAAAAGAAGGATCGTGGCGAAAAAAATCGGCGAGCGAAGCGGGCCGCCAGTTCCCCGCTCGGCTCGCTTCGCTCGCCGATTTTTTTTTGGCCACGTCCCTTCTTTTCGCTCCTTAACCCCACTGCGGAGCCTGGTCCCAGCCTAGTATAATTCAATTGTATAATCACAAATACAACGGAGAATTAAAATACACACGTACCCGTAAAGAAATAACTGAAAAATTCCGCAGTTGATTTCGTTATCTTTTGAAATAAAAGTATTTTGTTCACTGAGCACTCTCATTTAAAATCAGAATACTAGAAGTGTTTCTTTCTCACATCCATGGGATCACCCGACTGGCCTGAGGCAGGCGAGAAACGCGGTAATGTGGTTGAAATCGGAGCTGGGGTCAAAGATCCGAAACGGTTGTTAGTAAAACGGGTAACGGCGTAACGGCGTAACGGCGCAACGAGAAACCGCGTAACGGGATTTTTTTCCCTTTTGTTTTGTTTTTGTTTTTGTTTTGTTTTCTTTTTTTCCGATACTGTGGTTACTTATTTTAAAGCCCAAAAAACTCTAAAAAAAATACAAAAGAGGTAAATAAAAACATGGCCCGCGCTGGTTCTTGTTATGAGAGAAAAAGAAGACAAAATATATATCAAGTATTTATTTATACGTGTAAAGTTTGTCGATTATTATCAGTTGGATTTTATCTTAGTGCCCTTCTGGTTTCTTGGGATGTCTCATGTCACACAACGCTAAACAAAATATCTTGGCGCTTTTGTCACGTTGTCCGGTCTTTCGTTACCTGCGGTCAATCACGGAGTATCGTCAAAGTAAACTCGCTACCCGCTGGGTTTAACCGTTTATATCGCTTGTTTACATAAACAAAAAGATCCGATAAAGCCAAAAGATCCGACGTACTGTAGGATTTAGCACCTCTTTCCGCTATTCTGTGTTGTAGCTTTTCTCAAACCTTGAAATAGTCGAGTTTAATTACACTTTGTCATCAGTTGAAATATTTAGGGTGGTATGAACACTTTTCAGCTTTGAAATGAGTATTGCTTTAAAGCGAAAACTAAAAGTCGAAAAGACTCACACAAGCCAGTAGCTCCTACACAGACATTCTTCGCCTCAGTTCTTAGGCTCGTGAAGCGGCGGAACGATTGTAAGACGGGTTTAAGAATGTCTGTGTAGGAGCTACTGGCTTGTGTGAGTCTTTTTGACTTTTAGTCAAAACCATCCGAAACTTGTCACCGTCATGTGAGCTGTGACTCCCACGCGTTCGGAAAATATGGCTAAACTGTCTTGTTCTTATTTCATTGGTATCATTTGTGAACGTTCTTGGAGTTACTAAGGATAAGTACAAACACAAAGATCTCTAAAGACGGAAGGAAAAACGAGATAGGTTTGGATCCTGGTGTGATAACACTGATTGACTGCTTCACATCAGTTGCACAAATTGTTTGACCACGAATTAATCAGATGATGATAGTTGTGAGCCATGATTTAAGGCTTTGATTAAAATAATCGCAATTCATGCCAATTCCCTATCCATACCATTTCACCATCCATGCCATTCCTAATTTTTTGTTCGGGATCATTTGCGGTCCAACATGGTGCAATACGGGGATCATTTGCGGTCCGGGATCATTTGCGGTCCAATTTGGGGATCATTTGCGGTCCGGGATCATTTGCGGTCCTGGGATCATTTGCGGACCCGTACAGTACTTATGATAAAATCTGCCCGAGATATGTCGATTTTGTTGTAGGCGTCAAAGTCGTAACTGCTCGTACATGTGTTTTTACAAACGGTCATAACTTTAGAAATACTGAAAACGTACAGGGGATTTTGCAGAATTTTTGCCGATAAAGGACTACACTTTTGGGCTGTGTAGACTAGAGTGTTCAACGAGGTCCCAAACTTTCAAGACAATAGCTCTTGAACTGAGAGAGGCCATTTCCGGCCATCGTTCGACAGCGATTGATAGTGTTTAGTAATATGCTTGATTTCGTCTTGAAACACAAATCAAGAGAAAATCTTTTAGTTTCTCGCACAACTGCAAACGTTAACAAGAGGCTACAATTAGCCTAAACCCGGGCTTGCAAAAAACAGTATTGTATCCCTAACTTAGTGCTAAACAAAAGAATAGAGGGAAGTCTGTCTTTCTTACATCGGACGCATTGTGTTTAGCTTGTGTTGGAGTCTATTTCTTTAGACCCCTATCAACATATATTCCTCTAAAATACAGCTCAACCATTGAGAACAATAATTATAACACTTGTAAAAAATATTTCTAAAAGAACAAGAAAAAGAGAAACAGTTAAAAATAAACCCGTGATATATACCACTAAAAGACATCGAACCCGGGTTAGCTGCGTCACAGGCAGGAACAATGACCTTTAGGCCACAGAGGTTTATCGTTATGGAGCGGATACGGGAACACGGCAGTCCATCTGGAGTTAAATTTTGGTCATGTTAAAAGCTTTCTTCTCGCTGTTGAACTTGCAAACATTCGTATAGACACTTGTCTTAACATATTAGTTGTTCAGACTTCAAAGACACAAGGTGAATCGACGTTTTCCGATACGTGACAACAGGCATCATTCTTGCTGTTGATATGAGATTTACACTCGAATCACTCGGCCGTGAAAGGTCAAACTCCCTTTGTCTGTAGTCTCTAATTTTTGGCGCTCCCCTCGCGTCGCGTCTCCTCGCATTTTCGCGCGCGCACGTGCCCCCACAATCCGTCGCCAAAATAAGAGACTACTCGATGTCTACTGAAGCAGACACGGGGAAACACAGCAGTCCATCTGCCGTTAAGTTTACTCATGTTAAAAACTTTCTTCTCGCCGTTGAACTTCCAAACATTCGCTTAGACACTTCTCTTAACATATTGTTTGTTCAGACTTCAAAAGCCACAAGATGAATCGACATTTTCCCATACGTGACAACACGCATCACTGTTGTTAAAAATAGTTAGCGCTTGCGCAGAAACGCCGGAAGTGCTATTTGTGGATGATACTCGACGACGAAAAAGAATTCGAGAACCGTCGGTAGTTCTAGACCCGGGCGCCGCGCAAGACGGGCGCAGCCCGGGTAATAAGTGAATTGACGTAAGATCCATTGCTGAATGATGCGAATAAAATATTTTACAGCGCCACGAAAAATGCCAATTTTATGCTTTTAGTAGACGTTGCGACGGGCGCTGACCGGGCAAAATATTTTATGGTTTTTAACTCCACCAAAAAACCGTTTCGACTCGAACCAAATCTGTTTTTATTCTAACCTTGGTAGTCTTTCAGTTACCAGAGTATCAGGCGAAATTATTTTTGATGCGAAATTGAGTGGATGGTTTTTACAGAGACAGCCTCTGAAATTCGCCTGGGAGATTACCGCCTTCTCCCCGGTAAACCGAGTAGGAAAGTAGACTCCCTCAAAAAGACTGTCTTTAGCAAACGATTTACACCAAATTTGAGCCTGGCAACGCTTTCCCATGGTAATAAGCCGTTGAAAATTAAAAGGAAAATTCTGAGAAAATGAGACAACCATACAAATGACTAGAAATGATGGGAGAAGCATCGAGCGAAGCAAGTTAAAACTTGACACAAAGTAGCATTGTTGTGGTTCAATTTTATCCTTGGTTCAATTTTTATTTTCCTTCGTTTTGTACTAATTATCATACATTACCATACGCAAGAACGAAAGAAAATAAAAATTGAACCAAGGATAAAATTGAACTACAACAGCATTTGCAAAGCGCCCACAGTAAAAGCAGCATGCGAAACAAATTAAGTGGTCACCGAAAATAGCTTCTGCAAAGCCCCGATCTGCCTCGTCCTCAGTCGTTCGCGATTGCTATAATAAGTGAGAGATGAGAAGGAGAGAAAAAGCGAAGCGACTGGCAAATCCTGCATCCCAGATGGCGGCGCCGATAAGGTGGAAGACCGGTCCACGAAGAGTTAGAAGAAACAAAAATCGACGTCTGCCCGGAGGAGATTGCTATAAGGATATGTTGTTTTTCGTAGAAAGAGGAGCGTGTGAGGTCATGTTTTCCTCCCCCAAATTCGCTTTCTTCAACCGCCTCGTTTATCCTTTGTAGAATTGAACGGGTATGTTTTGGATTACTTGTAATGGTAAAAGTGTTGACAAGCCTGCACGACTCCTGCAGTTCGCAGATGAATAACCTATAACGCCTTCATAGCTTGGCTTTGACTAGGATGTCTTTTAGGGATTTTCCCTTACGATATGAGATAATGGGGGGCTCCTTAAAGATATTTCTCAGTTGTGGTTGATTGTCTATAAGGTGCCATCTGCCCATTAGTGTGTCCTTTAGGTTAGGCAACGCTGGATGGTATTGTGTTACAAAAGGCAGTATTTTCTTACGTGCGGTATCGTTTTTCTGTGCTAGCGACATTTCTCTGTCAGAGAATTTAATCTCTGAAAGGTGTTTTTCTACAATTCTAGCTGGGTAACCTCTATTCTGCAGGCGTGTTTTGAAATTGCTCATATTTTCCTCAAAGCTAATACGAGAGGAATTTGTTCTAAGAAGCCTTAACGCTTCTCCTTTGATAAAGCCTTTTGCGACGCCTGGTGGGTGACACGAATAGAAATTCGTGTATCGAAAGGTTTCTGTAGTTTTGAAATGCGTTCGCACGTCAAGAATAGACTCTTTAGTGAATCTAACACCCTTGTACACTTTCGTGTCCAAGAATGTAGTTTCTGTCTCTGAGAATTCAGCCGTGAATTTTATCGTTGGGTGAAAACTGTTTGCCTTTAGAAGAAAATCTTCTATTTTGTCTCTGCTTTTGTGTTCCACATAGATATGACGTCATCGATGAATCTTTTCCAGACGATTGGTTTTGTGTCGCTCTGTCTGAGTATTTCTTTTTCTATTTTGGCCATAAAAATGTTAGCGAAAGCTACGGCCATTTTCGTACCCATGGCTGTTCCATGAGTTTGGAGGTAATCTTTTCCATTGAATTGGAACGAGTTTTCTTGTAGAATCAGACTTAGCATTTCTCTTAAAAACCTGGTAGGAATGGGAGGTTTTCTCTCATAAAAATCTTCGTATGCTTCGCATACAGTTGTAATACCCTCCTCCTGTGGTATGTTCGTGTAGAGGCTGGTGACGTCCATTGAGACAAGAATTGTATCTTTAGGCAGTTTAGTCTTTTCAATGAGGTTAAGAAAGTCTGTAGTATCTTTAAGATACGAGGCTTGCTTTTGTGCTAATGGCTGAATGAGGCGGTCAGCAAAAGCTGAGATCCTTTCTGTAGGGCCGTCACACCCTGATATGATAGGTCGACCAACAGGTGTCGGTTTGTGAATTTTTGTAAGTGTGTAAAACACTGGTATTCGCGGAGGGTCTGGCGTCAAGGAGAGCCATTTAGCCGTCATGTCATCTATGTGGCCTTCTTGAAGTAGCGATTGAATCAATCGGTGAACTTTTTTGGCCGTGGTGCTAACTATAGGTTTGTCTAAGGGCCGGTAGTTGTGTATATCATCAAGTTGAACTTGACCCTCGCTAAGCTTATCTTCCTTGTTCATTATGACGGTTGTGGTTCCCTTATCGGCTTTCTTTAGTACAATGTTTTTGTCACGCGATAGTTCTTTGAGAGCATTTCGCTCTCCCAGTGACAGGTTGTCTTTCGGCCTGTTCAATTTGATACTTGCAAGATCAGATTTGACTTCTTCTAAAAAGGTTTCTAGAGCAACTGAGGGCTGAACTGGTGGGTCCCAGTCCGACTTGACGTGGAAAGGATGAGGTTCTTTATCGTTCCCGTGAAATATGTATTTAAGGCGCATTCTTCTGGCAAATTGACTAAAGTCATTGAGTAGCTAGCGCCTGATAATGTCTTCTCTCGTTACGGGAGTAGGAATGAATTTCAAACCACGGGATAGCAAGCTAATTTGCTCATGTGTCAGCTGTGTATTTGACAGGTTTTTTATATGTTGCTTGCGTGACTCAATGTTGTTTTGAAAGCGCTTTTTCTGTTTGATTTTTCTCCGCTCATATTTTTTGCGGCTTTGAACCGCTTTGTTATCAGTTGTGTTTCTTTTCCCTTCCTCCCTTATTTCTAAAGGGTCAGATAAGACAACTGGATAAGATTCACTTTTTTTATTCTTTGCCTGTGCTCTCATTTGTTCCAGCAATGTATCAACCTCTCTAATCTTGGCTTTCAACACTTCGGCTAGCTCGTTTTCATTCTTATCTCTGTTAGTATTTCTATCTCTAGCCGGCGTTTTGCGGGAAGACTGGTTGGTTTCTTGGTAACTTCTGCGAGATTGAGCTTGTTCGAGCTTTCTGTACTTATTCTTAAGTCTTTCTACACGCCTATGGTGAAATTTAACGAGGGCCCCTACAAGGGCCTGTTCGGCTTTCTTTCTTATGGCGCTAATGTCTTTCTTAAAGTCCTCGTCGGGCGTGATGTTCGCCCTCGCATTGTACCTTAGAGTCTTAGGGCATGAGCCCTTCTCTAAGTGGGTGCTCAGCAGACTGATGGAGTTAGTGGAGCTTTCAATCTTCTCCTGGATGGAGTTTAGTTCTTCTTCATCAGGGGCACCCAACGACAAGTTTCGTTAGATATCTGTTCGGTGGAGGGTAGTTCGCCTAAGGCTTTCGGCGTCGATTAAAGAGTGCACTCGGATTTTCGTAAGTAAAACGTGGCCTACAAGATTCGTAATGTGGCAATCTTAATCCCTGAGGTTTTCGGAAAGGTCGTTATTGCTGTTTTTGGCAGTAAGAACGTCAGCTAGCATTTTCGGAAAGAAAAAAAGGTTCCCTAGAAAGTTCATTTCAGCTAGCATTTTCTCAAAGAAAGATTTTGTTCCTAAAATTTTCGGGCAATTAACATTTCAGCTAGGGAATCCGAACAGATCAAAGTTTTCTAGCTAACCAAAACATCACTTTAAACAGACTTCAAACACCATAACGTACTTAAAAATGCCTTTCTACAACTTTTGGCTGGTTTGGCTCGTTGGGTGCCCCTGCTTCATGGCGTGACCTCTTTTCATCAGGGCTGCCGGTAGTTTTGGCGGACTTTGGTGGGTCTTCCCTTTGGCGCTTCCTGCCTTTTTCGTTGCTCGTTTTCTCAGGGCCTACAGGCTCTTTGGTTTTGTGTTCACTGGGAGTTTCTAGCTCATTCGCTGTATCCCTCTTACGCTCCTGTCTTTTAGCGTTTGGAATACTGTCATCGTTGAGACCAACGTCTTCACCTCGGTCTTCGGACAGGAGGGCGTTCTCTTCTTCGTAAGATATATCGGTTTCCATTCTAGTATCTTCATAAGAAGGATCTGCCTCTTCGGTCGTTAAAAGACCGTCAGCAGTAAGTTTGGTAGCTGCCATGTCACAAGAGTATTGCTGAGGCAAGACTGCAGTTTCGATTCTACAAGAATCTCGTCAGTTGCCACTGATAGTTCTGTTAGCAGTCAGAGTAGATTACGCTATTTAGAGTTTATATATCCCTCTAGACCGTTATTCGGATCGAAAAATCCCGCCAGTTTTTCTATTGGTTCCTGAGGAGAGACAATGAGGTCTACAGGATTTCAGCCAATGACTCTATCGAAAAAGAATATCTCACAAATTAATATGATCTGGTGAGCTGAAGCCACTCTTTATTTGGGCACTAAGGCCACATGGTAGCGACAATTACCCCTTAAATCTACCAAATCAAAGATTGAGCCAAAGCATAAGCAGCCATGGACAGCTGTTTCGGCCTTGTTAGGCCGCATCAGCATAGCACTCCATGCCACATCCTTCTCCTAAATGTCTCCCTTGACGTGTACAGTTACTGCACGACCAGCGAGACTCTCCTCCCCCTCTCCCTTAATCAATGTTGTTGGACCACATTTTCTGCATGGCCTCGCATTTGCACGAACAGAAAGTGTGGTCCAACAACATTGACAAAGGGCGTTGGAGGGGCTCCTCTTTTCAGTCGGAATGCACCATAATGATAAGTTCCTGGTGAATTGTGGGTAGATCCAGTCCTTCGTGGGGGCAAACGGTCAAATTACAATCTCAAATTACGTCCTAAGATGGCCGTTTGCCCTCACAGAGGACTGGATCTACCAACAATTCAGCAGGAACTGATCATTGGCAAAATGGTGTATTAAGTGTACCGTCTCAAGTATATTTACAACTGGTTGTCTGATTTATGTACAGGAGGAAATGTGGTTTTTTTTTTTTCAAATGGAAGCTGGCTACATGAGAGCAGAAGAGTTATTTTCAAAGTTGAAGTTTTACTTACCGTAAAAGCTCTATTAAGCCCCCCCCCCCCCGGGGGGGAGGGGGCCTTATTTAATTTTAGCCGGGCCTCATTGACGGGGGGCTTATTAGAGAGGGGGGCTTATTTGAAATCTCAAACACGCCGTTTTCGTCTTATAATAGTTTTTGTACCAAACTCAAACAACTGCAGTGAAACTTGATTCTTTAATAAAGAGCAAAAAACAGTATTATGTGTTTGAGTGTATAATTGGTTAAAAGTAAACCAACTGAGCTGCATGAAGTGAAATTCGTAAGAGTGAATAGGATGGGTTCATTACAAAATCTCATGTTCCAAAAGGGGAGGGGGGGGAGGGTATTGGAGAGGGGGTGCTTATTACAGAAAACGACTTCCAAACGGGGGGCTTATTAGAGAGGGAGGGCTTAATAGAGCTTTTACGGCATGAGAACTGCAGATTTATAAGTGTTCTAATTGATCCGAAATTGTCTGAAAAAGCGTCTTGAAATTGGTGTTGTTTTGAGTTTGTGCGTTGTGACGTAAGGGGTGCATTCGATTTTTTGATTTCGCGCGACAGCTGTAAGAAACGTTGGCGAATTAAAAGCTGTTTGCTGTTCCTAAGCGTAGTGGCAGATTTAAGTCGTATCGAGAACGTTTTTAATGTAGTAAAGCGTGAGTTAAATTAAAAAGACAAGCAGTAAGACTGAGTATCACATATGAGACATTTCAAGAGTTGGCTTATCGCGAAGGGGAATTGTTGACAATCACTTTTGACTCAACGTATAAGCACAAAACAGAAGCAGACACGCCGAAGACTGAAAACATATTATGTTTTGGTAAAAATAAACCTGATTAAAGGAAAGTCAGTATTTTATTTACTCGTATTTTCTTACACAGGAACATTTGTTGCACTATGGCGTTTCTTACATGTTGTGAACACGTTACTTTTCCAAAAAGCCAAATAAATGGAAAACACTAGTACTGAGATTATCCCCAATCAGTCATGAATAGTCTTCAATAACAGACTATAAAAGCAAGATAAACATAAAAGAGCTACATATATTCCCTTTCAGTTGCTATGGTAGATCGTCCGTTGAATGGTAGACCTTGATGTGGTTCTCCATGACATCCGTTTCGAAAAGTTACCCAGCGATTAACTTTTGTGTTCGTACTAATGAAAGAACGTACAACGGCTTTTGCGAACAAGTACCTTGTAAAGAACTTCTCTAAATCAGTTTGGCCGCAGGTTATTAGATAAACTTCATAACTGAAGTTTGAAGTCATAACTCGGTCTTTGAATCACCCGAGCAGCTGACTGTTTCTTCATTGTCTGTACCGTTTTCTCTTTCTGAGTCATCAGTGTTAATTCCTTTTTTAAAAGTGAAGTTCTATCAGTATTTCTTTCAGTAGATGATTTGCTGCAATGGAGTGCTTCCACAGTGGCTTGCCCATTAAATGGCACGCGACCACAGAAAAACCTGTGGTGATGTTAATTTCAAAGAACGTAAAGAAACCATTACATGGTAGATCTAACACCGGTTCATACGTCATTTCTGAAACCGAATAGAGCTGCGTAACTTAGAATGATGTCCAACTCTTCCGCAGAAGGCAAAACAACCTTTTATAGTAATTCATGGCCATCTTTGCGCTTGCTCTCAGAAAACTGTAAAATCAGCTGCGATTACGTCAACACCGAAATGCACGAAAATACACTTTCAGCCTTGGTCATTTCTAAGCCTTATAACATAGAAAAAGCATACAACTTCCTGTATCGATTGTCCAGGTAAAAGAACGGTCATACAAGGCAATAGAACGGCCATACAATAAAAACGTATTCAGACAACCAGTTGCAAAAATATCGACACACCGGCTGCCTATAAAAAACCGCATTCTTCTCTAAAACTCTCCCTTGACACTTACTCCACGACAGGCAAGACTCCCCTCCCCCCTCTCCCTTGACAGTTACTGCACGACAGGCTGTACTCCTCTCCCCCCCCCCCCCTCCCCCCTTCCTTAATCATTGTTGTTGGACCGCATTTTCTGCATGGTCATTGCATTTCCTCGACAACATTGATAAGGGGAGCGGGAGTGGCACCTCTTTTCAGTCGGAATTAAGTGTACCGTCTCAAGTATTTTTGCAACTGGTTGTATGTAGCTTCCAAATGCGGATAGGTTGATAACGTAGATATCAAAATTGAGTGAACGTGGCCCTAGTTCATCTTGGACTACCACTGAAATATAATAAGGCTCTGTATGAACGATGGCATTGGATTCTCCACTCCAGCGTATGAACTGAAAGTAACTAAACCGATGGTGCTATTTTTTTTATTTTAATTGTTTAGGTTTTTAAGCGACAACCAATTGGATTTCTTGCGGGATGGAGTATTTAACAACACCCTTCTGTATCGACTGTAAGTAAGATACTTACCTCTTAAACATACAAAGTAAAAATGTAAACAAGAATCCAACTGTACCAGGAACAAATTATCCACCGAATACAAAAGGGAATAATGAAAAATCGTGGACTTCTCTTTAGACAAACGTTATAAATAAACTGTTAATTGTCTGCAGGCACTTGGATAACAATCAACTGAAGGAACTGCCATCTGGAAATTTTCATCATAATGAAAACTTGTATGAGCTGTGAGTAAACCTTTTTCACCTGATTAAAAAATCATATATAATATTTAGCACGGAGGGATTTCAATGGATATATATATGATATGGAATTTTAAGGGATTTTCCTGACGTTTGTTGCAAACAAAAGATCGCATGGACGACAATTCGTTTAGAGCATCTGCTTTCTCTGGCATCAGTCTGCGAAGCTTCGTCGAAAATTTCGGCGGTTATCAAGGAAGCCTGACAACCAGTGGAACTATAACAACCAATGGTTGCATATTATCAAAGTGATTCACCCAATATCAGGTTGCTTCGAAAAAGAAGAAAAAGCAAACAAACAAACAAACAAACATCATCTCCTTTTATAAAACCCTTTTTGGAGTTATAAGGGTGGCAGGATGAGAAGTGCGTGTACTGAAAAGTTTGAGTGGGCTTGAAGTGTGTTGAAGAGAGTTGAAAGTCGAGGTCCTTTGAAAACCTCAGTATCTAGGAAGACAGCGCGTTCTGATGACATTTCATGCACAACACTTGATTGTGTGGTGGAAAGAGTTAGCGAAGTTTACGGAATCAGCCGAGACTTCTGTAATATGAATGTTCCACAATGAAAATATGTCATCAATATATCTTTTCCAAACGACATGTTTTTGTGGACTGGCCATTGGTAGTCGTTTTTCGAGATCTGCCATAAATATGACAGAGAAAGCGACCGCCATTTTAGTTCCCATAGCGATGCCGTGGGTTTGTACGAAGTGCTTTCCGTTGAATTGGAAAGAATTTTCTTCTAGTATGAGCTGCATGAGTTCTCGTAAATCGTTGGTGGAATTGGCAGATTATGCTCATAGTGGTCCTCGTAGTAGCGGCAGATAACATCAATGTCATCAATTCCATCAATTTTGAGGAATGTTAGTGTAGAGGGAAGTAACGGCAAGAGTGGCTAAAATAACATCGTTTGGAATTTGCGTGTTTTCGATGAAATTGATAAAATCAGTGGTGTATTTTAAATATGACTCTTGTTTGATAGCGATGGGTTGTAATAGTGAATCCACGAAACTGGAATGACGTTCTGTAGGGCCGCTACTACCAGAAACAATTGGTCTGCCGACTGGTGTTTTCTTGTGGATTTTAGTCAGCGTGTAACTTTCTGCTATGGGTGGTTGTTTTGGACCGATTGTCAACATTTGTGAGTCATTTTGTCGATATTACCCGAGCGGAATAGTTTGTTAACTATTTCGTTGACTTTTCGGGCAGTGTCTAGCACAATAGGAGATGTGAGAGGCGTATAAAATTTATCGTCAGATAATTGTTGTAAGCCTTCTTGTATTTTTTGTGTGGTGTCGATAATGACTGTTGTTGTTCCTTTGTCGGCTTTTTTGAGATAAATTTCGCTATTGCTCGTAAGTGAGCTAATAGCTTTTCTTTCGTTCGCTGAAATGTTGTCATTTTGAGGTCGGAAAACTGTCGAAATAAAATAGTTTTCAAGGGCAACTGAGTTTTGAGTTGGTGGTTGTGTTTATTAAAGTCTACGAGTCCTCTGCTTCTACGTTCGTTATAAGGAAGATCAGTTTCAGGATGTAGGTGATCAGGTTTTAGTTCGTAGACTCGGTTGTGTTGTGATCGCTAAAATTGCGCGCCCTGCCAGGAGAGGGGCCCGTGTCGCTTGTCTGAATTTTAATATCTCCCGTGTCGGTGTTTAAATCGTTAATTCTCGGCCTTGATGCCATTGTCGGAAGTTTGCCGGGAATAATGTCGCCTGTCGGGATTTCATTTTCTGTGCTGTCGCTACTGTTTGAGCCATGTCGCTTGTCGGAATTTACCCTGGCAGGGCCTCATTATAGTTTGTAGTCAGTGTTAGGTGACCGTAAGTAGATTTCCCTCAAGTTTGTAACTAAACGCTTCGTTGCACCGTACCATGGTAGAGTTCTGAAAAGAACTGTGTTTCATCTGTGAGATGCAAGACCGGTTTCGGAACCAAAAGATTGGATCCTTCGTCAATTGCTTTTGAGGGCTTTGAAGATGAGTTTCAGGATGTAGGGCATCAGGTTTTAGTTCGTAGACTCGGTTTTGTCGTGATCGCTAAAATTGAGCGACTATAGTTTGGAGTCAGTGTCAGGTGATCGTGTGTAAATTTCCCTCAAGTTTTTAACTAAACGCTTCGTTTAACGAAAGCATGCTGACTAAAATATTACTTACTTGATATTCTTTTGCTTCCAGCCGTGACTTAATTTCCTTCCTTTAGTGAATCTTTGTATCGTTCTGGGATGACGGGTAGATCGAATTTTTGTTTCGGTACAGAAGCTACTTACAGGGAACCCACGCACAATTTTGGTCTAGTAATTTTAGTAATTTTAGTGTCTATTAATAAGAACCCATTTGACCCTAAAGCCGTAAAACCATCTTGGCTTGAATGGAAATTTAATGGCTCTACCAATCGGCATCAAAATGGCACTGATTGGGGCCTTTTCTATTGTAACAATGTGGCTCTGATCTTGGATATTTATTTATTTATTTATTTATTTATTACAGATTCACTCCACTACATTACAAACAAATAATGAAATTAACAACAACAAAAAATGGCTCTAGGTAGCATGTGTTTGATGAAAATTACAATATTTTGAAAATTATATGTATTTATTTATTTACTTATTTATTTATTTATTACAGATATCAAAACAGATTCATCAATATTAACCGAGACGGCCCTAAATTGGTCCCAATTTGTCAGTGTCGAAATGGCTCTAGTGAAAGGGGCTGATACGCACCAAGGGGCTGAATTAATTTCCACTGTGAGTCAAATCGGTTTTTGCTGGGGCTGAAACAGTTTTTATTTGGGTCGATAAAGACCAAATTGACAAAATGGCCCCACGAACAGTCAAATCATGATCAGCTCTAGGGGCAATAGAGCTGAATCGGCACTTTAGGGATGAAACATATCTTTTGAATTTACAGTGCAAATACGAGGAGGGGACTGCAAGTCTGAAACATAAAACCGCTTTTAGATATGATGGATCATTGCAGTTATAAAGTCAAAGCGACTTTAGCAGCGTAAAGTTGCACCTCACTGTTCTCAGTTGACACCGGAGATGGTTTCCAGCCAGAATGAGATCCAGTACAGCTGATAAAGTTTTACTAAGATCATCCATCGTCCATTAACTGTCAGCCGGGGAATTTACTGCATAAAATAATACCCCTGTCAAATTTCATTAGGGAGCTCAAGCAACGACGACGGCAACGGCAACGAAAACGTCATTTCAAAAAAAGTACTTTCCGTTATTGCAACTTTTTCTCGATTATTCCAACTTTTTTAACTTGTTGAATGTGGGCGAACTACCGGGAGCGAAATTAGAAAAAAAAAATTCGTCCAGTTTAAGTGGGGAGAACTTTAACTACGGTCTGTTGCTAAGGAAATCTCCAAACCTCCTTTATTTCGGTTCCTGGACTCCAGTGGGCTTCAAATTTCGGCATGTGTGTTCAATTCACGTTTCCCTCAAATTTTTCGAACCAAGCCCATATTTGGTATGTTACGTAACCAAAATAAAAACCGTCTAGAAACTCGTACTGAGTGGATCGTTCTCGAATTAGAACATCACTTTTTGCCAAAAAACGGCAATATCGACAACTTGTAGCATGCGCTTGATGAAAAGTACAATATTTCGAAAATTATAAATCTTTAAGGGGTTACAAATGCATTTTCCTTGTAATGCTCACCATTTGTTTATCAGAAAAGCATTTCTCCATCTCGTCCACTAACCCGAAGCCTATGTTCGCTCGGTTGGAGACTGGGGCTAGCAACGGAGGAAACTTTTGCGCGGCAGCCATCTTGCCGCGATTAGTTGTTCTGTGGACGGGCAAACATTCCTCCGAGAATGAATTTTACAACAGAAGCTTTGCCTTGATTGAAATTCGTCCCCTTAGAAGAAGGGCAATTATATCACACTGGAAAGGATCCATCTGCAACGTGCACGTAAGTTTACTTTCGCTCGCTATTTTCAACTAATGCACCTATCAATGTTAAGCCCGAGGGGGGGGACCCCGGGCATATGTGGGGCATTTGACCTCTTTTGCCTTCCCCACCCTCGGAAGTTTGACTTAGAATCAGGGCCCCAAGGTGGGGACGTTTGCTTTTTTTTGCGAGGAGGACTGGTAGCTAATGATATCTGATTGTATCATTCTAGATTCGTGTAGCTCAACAAGGTCCATTCAGTTTTTGTATTAGATTGAGAAAATGATATCTGATTGTATCACTTGAAATGCTAGATTCGTATTTTCTACATGGTACATTCTTTTCCGTATTAGATTGCGAAAATATCTGATTGTATGACTTGAAATGCTAGATTTGTAAAGCTCAACATGGTATACAGTTCGCGTTGTTCCTGTAAGATTGAGACAATTATATTTGATTTTTTCACGTGAAATGCTAGATTTGTTGATTATTTTCCTCGGATTACACAAAGCATCTAAGGAGTTTAAAATATAAAAAAAAAGCTTGGCAATTTATATCAATTATTTGTAAAATATACACAACAACTACTATGAACTTTAGGGATATTACTTCCCTAAGGTGGGGATATTTGATCTTATTTGACCCAGTTTTGGGGCCCCACGGTGGGGACTTTCACCAAAAAATCTTCTGAAAAGTCAAATGCCCCACATATGCCCGGGGTCCCCCCCCCCCCCCCCCTCGGGCTTAACATTGATAGGTGCATAACTTATATACTGCAGTGTATCAATAAGCTTAATTAAGCTTAAGCTTGAGTTTAAAACAACCGCGTAACCTTTTGTACTTGGCTTCCTGTCTTTAATGGTGATGTTCAGTTACTTTAAACCCCTTTCATTAACGGCGATACAATATCCTTTAGTCCTAACGTCCGGATTTCTTTAAATACACGTGAATTAGGCTAAATATATATATATATATATATATATATATATATATATATTTGTTCTATAGTCAATGGTATTTACAACCTTGGAAATTATACAAATTACGTACGTAAGCACTTCAACTTGACTTCCACTTATGAAGCCCGAAACGTTTGGAATTAAAAAAAAAAGAAACGCATCTCGTCAACTCTGTCTCCAAATAAAATTGGCTACACGTATATCTTTATAACAACAATAAGTTGATAAGGAGCTTAAAATTAAAACTTATTCTTTATTACTATTGTAAGCTAGCTTATAATTGACAGTCTTGTTTACAAAATTCTTTGAGCTGGACAGATGAATGACAGAATTTGAGTTACGTGTACATCATGAAGGAATGTTAAAATATATATAGAGCATAATGTCCAGTACATCTATTTTGTTTGCTCATACAGTTAAGGTCTACAATGACAAAGCTTTCTATTTGAATGCACAATGATGGGATGCAATATGGCATATTGTAACCAAGAAAGAAATTTTTACAACTGTTTTTTTACAACACTTTTTTTATATGCCCACATACATGTACATATGTCGTGTTTTGTACCGTGGCAGCCATGTGCAGCTACATGTACAACTCAGTAGTGTGTGCTCAATGCCTGCCTTAGAATTTTAACCTCTTGTTTGCACTTTGGAAAACTGCAAAAAATGCCTGAATAGCTTTTCTTTAGTTTTCTTTGTGGTTTTTAAAATACCATCCATGGATTTGGTAAATGTCTTGACTGACTGGGCCTTCAAATATAGTTCTTCTTTTTGTGAGTAAGTCACTCCTTCTCTGGCCATTTTCCTTGCAAGGCTTTGAGACACGGATTTGCTAAAGTTGAAAACAAGCTTCTTCATCTCTACTCTGATCTTCACTCATGAATGCTTTCTAATGTTTCTCCTCTTCTTTGGCACGTTGGAGAGGAATGGCTGTCATGTGTACTTTGATCTCAGTTGCAAACAGACATTCTTTCAGAGCTGGGGCACACATCAGCAAGGGCCTGGTGAGCTGATAATTTTTTTTATTAAATGTTAGAGTTTGAAACAGGACAACTAAGAAGATTATTGAAGTGTTAATACTGTATTAGACATGGCCATTTTATCTTAATGCTAACCCTTGTCTGAAGTTAGTCTCTTCAAGTTTCAAAAAGAACTTGTAGATCTCACAAAACACAAACTCAAAAACACAAAATTGAAAATTAAATCATACCCTGCAGTATTAGAAATCACATTTCTTGAAGGACTTCACAAGACTTCGTTCCTGTCCATGATTCGATTTAGATTCATGATGGTCTTGCTTCTAAGTTGGTGTGTACAGCTGTACATGAAAAAGGCCTGCTTGGTAATATAGGTTAAATGCGTTCTTTTAATGTTTTCCCCGAAAGACTCATGCATTTAAGGTTCTGCTGGTAAAATTATTTCCCATGACATGTATTCCTTTGTGCAGATGCTTCAATATGTTCTTATTCTCATCAATTTTTTTAGTAGCTGTTGAAACAATATTGTTATGCTGTCAGGAGCATATTTGTTTGTAATGTACATGTATATAAATTTAAACCTTGGTATGTTTTATTTGGAAAATAATGATTGAATTTTGCTTTCAATGCGAGGCTTGCCTTTGATTCGATGTTTACTTTCTTGCTTTTCGTCAACTGTGAATGGCAGGTTGCATCAGACACTGATGTCTTAGCAGTTAAGTGACTGATAACACACACTAATTTGATTACTCTCAACCACTAGATACAGTAAAACAAATAAGTGTACACTCTAGCTGACACAAATTGGTTCTTCACATTGTACATAGTGCCGGCTGATTATATACATTTACACCTGTATAACTACATGTACATGTAACATTAAGAATGGGAATTGTGCCGTCTAACTGGGTAAAATTGCTGTACTTTAAAAGCCTTATTGCCTCTCAAATTGTTTATGTTTTGTCACCCTTACCAATAAACCACAGCGCTATAGAAGAGATAAACAGTATGCTCTTCAACTTTTTATGGGATGGTAAAGGTGTCAAAATAAAGCGCAATAATTATTATGATTAGCGACTACAGCAATGGAGGGCTAAAAACGATTGTCATTACACTATTCAACAAAGCTCTCAAGTCAAGTTGGATAACAAAATATTTAGACTCAGTAAAACCATGGGAAAGGGAAATGTTTGTTTGATCTGGAATTACAACTTTTTGGTGGTGAGGAAATTTTTTCGAGGCAACCGTAGCAAAAAAGATTTATCAAAATACTATTTCAGAAATACTACGAATCTGGACGGACATTAAATATGAGGCTAACATTTACTCCATTGAGCAGCTACATTGTAAAAGCACAAAATTTCTGGCAAAACTCTCTTTTAGGAGTCACAAACAAACCCATACACTACAGATCATGGTCTTCAAATGGAGTTGGAAATGTGTGTCATCTGATGAAAGATACGAGGGATTTTATGTCTTTCTTAGACTTTACAGAACGTTTCAATATCAAAACAAATTTTCTTAGTTTCCAAGAAGTGATATCAGCGACTAAACCCTACACTGTATGGAAAAGCAATGAAGAAACCCTACACAGTGTTACCACCAACTACGAAACTTTTACTGATACAAGACAACCAAAAAGACTAGCATATAAAATTCTCGCAAAAAGGAGAAAAAACTGATCGAAGCTAAAAGAAGATGGATTGCTGACTGCAAACTCAAAACCCAAGAAAACATTGATTGGAACATAATGTGCCGATCATCTATTCTCAAAACTAATTGTCTTCCAATTTAAGCTACTACACAGGAGATTAGCGACCAATAGTTTTTTTAACAAAAATAAATCTAAAGGATATTATAATGAACAGTGCGCTTTTTGTCAAAATGATACGGAGTCTCTGATTCACCTCTTCTGGACTAATGTAACATATCCACTCTTTTCTGGCAAGATTTTAAGCAATGGGCAGTTAATCGTGGAGAACTTTCAAATACTACTAATTTAATGGCATATCAAGTATTCTAGTATTAGGATTGAATCCAAACAAGAGAGTAGACTTCTACTTTTTGATCGCCAGAATTTTCTCTGGATATGCAAAACACGCAATACTTCCCCGAAAATAGAAAATTTCTCTCTCTTCCTCTCACATTACGATACACCAATAACCAACGCTTACTGTAATTAATATCACATTGGCAAAACCATGCACATGTTTCTACCTTCCATTTCATCATCAACTGTACATTGATGTTTGTACTTTCAAATACTACTAATTTAAAAGTACCGCATTATAACTACATCTAGGCAATGTAATAGCCCATTTTACAGTTGTGTGTTCAGTGACCTGGCCTTTGAGTGGAAGCAAGGCTGGAGGTGACTATTTTTGTTTTGATACAAACCTCTCTCTCTTCCTCATACAAATGTGGACTAGTTTCCATAAGAATAACATGATTTACACGAGAAAAGCAGTGAGGTCTGTATCAAAACAAGGTCACCGCTAGCCTCCTTTCCATTCATAGGCCAGCTCACTAAGCATGCAACTATAAAATGGGCTATTAGTTGTGTGTATACTTCATTGCAAGTATAGTAACTATCGTATCAGTAGGGTACAGTATACATGTAGTAAGCAATGTAAGGGTAAGTATAGTGTATTGTAGTTTCCTTTTCTATTTTTAGCAATCATTTAAAAAATGGAAATGTAATGCAATGCAGTTCTAATGTTATGTACCATAACTTAGAGCATCGTAATGTTGTGGCGTTATGTAATTGATTATAAATTACAAAAAAAAACTTATATCCATTGTGGACAATGAGAACTGTTATCAAGGAGGAAATAATGGCAAATGTGAGAAACACATGTACATGTAGTTGTACTGTATACCAGTTTCCAGGAAAGCCTCACTACATAAAAGTGTTCTACTGTATGGTTTTGCTTGAGCACCAGTATTCAGCTTGTACATTACATATTAATTAATGTGCGTACACCTTTTGTGTAAGATGTATCCTAAAATCAACATTGGTGTGATTTAAAATGTTGTTACTTCTTGGGTGTCTGGAAAACCCGAATAGCGAATAGTTGCAAATAGCGAACAGCGAATAGCGAACAACGAACAGCGAATAGTACGAATTGTCACGAATAGTCGTCAGTAGTCACCGCTTTAATTCAGCACTGATCTGGATTCATTGAAATTGATCAAGTGGAGCAATAGGAACCAACCATCACTTTGCAGCAGTTAGTTGTTGATGCGAGCAGTGTTTGCTAAGATCTAGCTTGCGTCGCAGACCAAAACTAACCCCTGTTTATAGTATGTTTGCAAAGCAGCACTGAGACAGTTTGATCTGGATTCCAAGAATTATCAGAGGTGTGTTTCAAATTTCCTTGAACCCAACTGGCTGACAAATGGAGGTAAACAATGGAGGTAAGCCAAGGCAGACCTTGTATTTCGGTCAGTATAACACAGACTGCGGACTGCGGACCTGGACTGCGGACTGGGTATAAAACGCGGACTCATTTAAAAAGAGTATAAAACGCTGTGCAAAAGGAGGGTGTGGAGAAAATGTGGCCTAGGCCATGGCCCACCCTATGGCCTACCGGTAATCACTTTTTTAGAACTTGGTTCAGCCTGTGTAAACAACATTCTCCATCCATCTGTCATACATGTATATACCTACAACTCTCTTTTGTTCTCTTGGGGGCGTTCCACTCAAAAGTTTCAATGTTAAACAGACTTGTGGTAGATTGGAATCAGAATGCCATATAAACACAACTTTCGGTCAGCTATCGTAAGGAAGAGCTTTTATTATATGAAGGAGCTCCCGCAAATTTCTACTTGCTAAGATCATATTCCGTGCAGATCAGCCAGTGAATTGGGTGAACCCATGATCACTGAAGAATCCAAACCAGCGTGAAATAATCTAGCATCCAAGCATGTAATACACCTGCCTATAGCCTTTACGATATGAAACGTAATTAGTTTAATACTGAAGGCTTTATGTTTTCCCGTTGTTGGAACCGTCAACAATGTAAACTTTATATTATAATTCATTTTTGTCAACTTGCGTTAGGCTGCATTATGCACATGTCATCGGCTTCCCCGTGGGGTCAACCCCCTGGCCTACCGGGGAGATATGTGGAAGAATACAAGAAGATGGAAGGAATTCTTCGCCCAAGAGTAGGGAAAAATCTTGACATTGTTCTATGATCAAAGATTAGGGGGTGGGGGAATTTACAAGTTTGAAAAGGATGTGACTGGAATTTTCAGCTGAGAGACAGCTAACACAGGGGACTTTGTCTTAAGAGATTCCCTGACCCCCCGGGGAAATTCCTCAAGTTTGCTTGACTGATTTTACAATCCCCCTGGTTAGACCAGGGGTCGACCCCACGGGGAAGCCGATGACACGCCTGGTGGTCAGAGTGCATCAAGTATTTATTCTCATATACTTTTGAAATAAAAATGGAAAGTAAGTTCAGCTCCGAGGATTTTTCTCTCCTTAATCTTTTTCTTTCTTCAAAGAACATTTTGGAAATAATAATAATAATAATAATAATAATAATAAACTTTATTTCTATAGCGCCTATATCACTACCTGTTCTAGGCGCAGTGACAGGAAAACATAATTTGGGACAGAATCAACAGGATCAAATGCACGTGCATTACCGTGGGAACAGCTGCAGCTAACAGTGATTGGTTGAAGTTTTCCCAAAATTTACATACCTCAAGAGACGTGATTGTGTTGGAATTTTGGAAATATTTCATTTAAAATAAAATATTCCGAATTCAGTTCTACCACGAGTCTGCTTAGAAATGTATTTGAGAGAACAGAAGAGAGTCGTAGGTATGACAGATTGATGGAGTACGTTGCTAACACCGGTTTCCAGCAATGCTGAACCAGGAGTTAAAAAATTACGACCGGTAGGTCATAGGGTGGGCCATAGGGTAGGCCCTGGCTTAGGCCATGTTTTGTCCACACCCCACACAGTGTCTTATACTCAGTCAGCTTTTTATACAATGTAGCTAGTCCACAGTCTGGGTCCACAGTCCGCAATCCATCTTTTATACTGACCACATTATCTCTGGCGTCTGCGTAAGTGTACACGTACCTCATGCAGCATCACCATCACTGACCTGATCTGCTAAACAAATCGTCCCTCAGAAGCTTTAATGAAAGTGATTCAGGGTATTTGTGAACGTTCCAGTCTTCCTTGACACTAAATTATGAATTGTTATGATACATTTTGTATTCTAAGTTTTGTAATTGTTTTGAAATTTATACGAGGTGTACATTTTTACAGGATGTATAACATTGTTATTTCATTTCATTGGGAAAAACTCTTCACCTGTAAATAACTGACTGCTATCCAGTTTAGCATTTTGCTCTATGATGACAAATAACTTCTATGCTCCTTTTCATGGAAAAGTGGTAAGCTATTTATAGCATTACTTTTGAGTTTTTCAAGGTCATAAAGGACATTAAAAATTTTAAGAGTTCTTAATGTCACACCAATGATTCTCATTTTCCTACATGCAATTGTTCCTTCTTGTAAATGAATGAATGAATGACCAACCAACCAACCGACTGAATGAATAAATTATTATTGATTATCTTAAATGGGGCTTTCCCGGGCCATTGTATGATATATTAAGCCTTTTATACCTGCTGGAAGAATCCTTCTAGATGTGCGCACCAGCGATTGAAAAGATTGGTTGGTGGTCAAAGAAGATGGTGAAATGTGTTCTAGTAATAATTATGGCTGTTGCAGCTATTTCAACAATGTGATCTTTGTAGATGTCTGCAGCAGTTGATTCACAGTCATAAATGATTGGAAATGGTTTTCCAGGGGCAGAGTCCTCATAGCTTGTCTCACCACTGCTAGATGTGTTCACATCTACTTCTTCCCAACCATCATCACTGGCATTCTGCTCAATCTCCTCCTCACTGCTACTTTCATCCTCTCTCTGTGTTTTTTACACTCCAGTTTCCTTCACCTGCTTCAGTGACTTCATGTACTCTTTCTCTCTCTCGTGCTGTTTTGCTTTTTGTTTCTTGCACTCATTCCTACATGAAGTATTAATTATTATCAGCAAGTGCATCTGTTTGTACAGGCTGAAGATGTCTTGCATTTATTTGAGGGGTCGGTACATTTCACTGACCCCCAGTCCATGGACTACCATGATGGACTACCGAAATGGACTACCTATATGGACTGCTAAATGGACTACCAAAAATGGACTACCCTTAATTACCTACCTTGAAAAAAAAATTAGTAAAGTTTGCTTGTTTTCATCGATTGATCGTGATCTCCACCATCTTGTTATTCTTTAAATGCCGCTGGTCAGCTGTTCTGCAGGCGTATTCATTCGTCTCGTGTGATGGCTGACACGCTAATCGTTTGTTATAAATAGGGTAGGGAAAATCACAGATATTTTGGTTTTTAAGTGCCCTTAACACCGAAATATTTTTTTTCGCTAAAATTAATCTTTGCACCTATTCAAAACACATTGCGCCTTTAATTTTTTTTTAAACCAAATCTCGACTTTTTATAGGCTGTAAAAGTTACGATATCTAGCCGTCATCTGTCACACGATCAAGCTAGTAAGGAGCGTGAGTCTTTTCCCCAGTTAAAGTCACAAACTGATCATCGCGCTATGTCTTTGTAAACATGCATACATAATAGTCAACTGGGGAATAGACCCACGCCCCAGCTGACTTGGTCGTGTACCAAATGATGCATAGTTTATCGTAAGCCCCATAAAAAAACTCTCAAGGCTGAAAATAAATGCTACATGTTTTTGGAATATGTACAAAGTATTATAATAGCGGGGAAAAAATAACTATTCTTGGGGTTAGGTGCACTTTAAATTAGGTAAGGCTTTTGGGAAGCAGGCTGCACCCCCTCCCAATTTTTCTGGGGGTACCCCCCTGGGCCTGGTCATGTGATCTATTTTTTGAGTTGTATCTTCTTCTGTCACTTACCATTTTGAGCATCATGACAGCCAGGTAAGGAATCACCTGGAAGATTATAAATCAAATTTTTACTCCAGCTGCAGCCTGTCAGCCATCATGCACGACGAGTGAATGCGCCTGCAGAAAAGCTGACCAGCAGCATTTAAAGAATAACAAGATGGTGGAGATCACGATCAATCGATGAAAACAAGCAAACTTTACTAATTTTTTTTTCAAGGTAGGTAATTAAGGGTAGTCCATTTTTGGTAGTCCATTTAGCAGTCCATATAGGTAGTCCATTTCGGTAGTCCATCATGGTAGTCCATGGACTGGGGGTCAGTGAAATGTACCGACCCCTTATTTGAGAGGTTATTGTTTGAGATGAGATTTTAGAATAATCAAATTGTTTTAGTAGAAACTAACTACATGTTTACATGTAGAGGATGCGAGGATCATTCTTCATTTGTTTACATGTAGTTGAAATATAGCAAAGAAAGACCATCTTAACACTTTTGTTACCTTTCACTTAACTTTGGCAAAACTTTTATCAAAGAAAAGTATATCTCCTACGCAGGCTCAGCAGAAATGGCTAAGGGAATGTGAAATAGAAGACGACGAATGTATTAAGTGGCAAGAAACTTACTAACTAGCTTTTAAGTGCAGCACAAGCACAAGACTCCTCGAATTTCAGTACAAACTTTTGCACAGACGAATATCAACTAACGAATTCTTAGTTAAAATCGGTCTACAAGATGACCCAAACTTCTCCTTTTGCAAAGATGAACCAGAAAAACTTAGTCACCTCTTTTGGTCCTGTCCCAAAGTGACTGATTTGTGGACCTTCTTAATACAACTCTTTATTTTGTCTCAGATTATTCCAGAAAACTACCAAATCAGTATCCTTATACATGTACATTTGTAGCTTTAGCATTGATACCAGATTCCTCCAAAAATCATTGCCAAATGGACTTTTGCCTCCTTTTAGCTAGACATTATACACTCACTCACAGTATTTGGATTTGTAAGAATAACAAAACACTGCCAAAGGTAGAAGGCTTAATCTCAGATATCTTAAGTCGATCTATCTAGCTGAGCAAAAGGCTGTGGGCACCCTACAAACAAAGTGGGAATTACTGAAAACTATAATTTAGAAAGCCCCCCTTTTCTTTCGTTTGTTTGTTTGATTAGTCCCCAGACCGAACATTCCTTCACTGCCTTCTCACAATCGTTTTGCAACTGGCTGCCATAAAAGTTTGTTGCCTGAATTTTATTTTGAGTATAGAAAGTAATGCTTTCTGTTTAGTGTTAATATGTAGTCTTTCTTGTAAATACGATGTCTGTAAGTTTTTTGTATATATGTACACATGAATACATAATAAATTAAAACAAAAAACAAAACAAAAAACTTTGGCAAAACATGTAATGCTGTCAATGCAATGTTTTGACTTTCAACTTCCCTCATGGCTTCCCTACTCTTCCCTTACGCAAAGAGGAGTTACACTGTATGTATGATCATTAGATGTGTATTGATGGGTCAGCTTTTCATGGCCTTTTGATTGCTGTAGTCACGGAGTAACACTGTAGTTTGTTGATCGAGTCAACCAGCCAGTTTTACACTGGGCAAATTGACTATCTGTGAACAGGACTTGCATTCAACACCTCAACCGATGTTTTCAAAGCAAATAAAATAAACACCATATCCAAGTTAACTATCCTGCCCAGGTGCAATAACCTCTTGCCCAACTGTTCAAAATCTTAAAATTTGTCACCCCTGGTTTTATGGGATTTTTGCTGATTTTGTTACTGTTTGGTGTCACAAAAAATATTCCAGTTACAGCATGTCTTATTACATGTACACTGTAAGTGTAGTTATTAGGTTGCACCACCCCCACCCCACCCCATCCTTTTTTTTCATGGTAACATTTTTTATTATTATTTTTTAATGAAAGACAACTGTTGGTTCATTCATTAACCCATTGGCACCCGTGCAGGCCAAAACCGGCCGTAAAAAACTCCCATGCTTCAAAACATTGCAACTTTCTCAATCGCACGAATATTGCCTTAACTGTTAGTTGTGAGCACGAAATGGAATGCCCTTTAAATTTGGATATGCAATAAATGCAAGAAACGTAGCGATTTTTACCAAATATGGCCTTTTGAGTTTGGAGAAGAACGAAACTGGCCGTTTTTAATGCAAAGAGAAACAACAAAAATGCCCCTTTTTGCCTTCATGTTTTTTAGGGAAATCATCGTCGAAAAACAAAAATTCAACCATCGTAACGAAATTCAGTCCTTTTTCTAGCTTAGAAATGACTTTTTTTGTTCATATTCTTCTCCCGAGCGTAGATACAGCCTTTTGTTCCAGTGCATTCGGGCCTTCCCGACATTTTCAACATCTTGAGCGCATTGCATGCTGGGAACTAACGAGAATTTTTGACAGCGCCCGTTCCTTCCCCCAATTCTTTCACATATAAACTAAGTCTACAGCCACTCCGACCTACCGCCAAAATGTCTTGCTCGTGGTCATCTTCAGTACACAGAAATTCCAAAATATGTGGCGGTAGGTCGAGAAATTCATCAATAGCCGAGTCCCAAAGGTACTAAGTGTTCGACCGGCCAAATTCCCAGTTCGTCGAGTAACAAGCCAAATTCAACAACAAAGTACATCACCTTGCTTTAGTCTTTGAGAAAGTGGACTCTTAGCTACCGTCACGCTTAATGATGCTCATCAGGCAGCCGCTAAAGATGAAAAATGGCCGTAAATTTAGCAGAAATCGCAAGCAAACCGAACTTGGGCCATTGTTGTCGCTTCACGGATAAAAAATAGCTACGTCAAAATGACGTTTTCAGAAACCTTGAGCCTCCAGTGGCTTAGGACAGCACCACTTTTCCCTGGTAGTTCAAATAAAGAGTCACTAATTGCTATTCATCGTTTATAGGTGGAAAATCACTCCGAAAATGTAAAAACCTGCGGTAGTCAATGGGTTAACAAAGAAAAATAGAGGTCACGTGACCGGTCCTTTTAACACTATCCAGTGAAAGTCATGGTTGATGGTAGTTTAAATCCAGGGTCAGAGTTAAGATTCTACAGTTAAAACAGTTTCTAGGGGGGGGGGGGGGGGTGGGTAACTTAGCAGGGCCAGGCTTCATTTCACGTTACCTCCTGGGTTTGCAGTTGGCTAGGTCACGTGACAAGCCACAATATCAAACTCAATTACCCTAGATGAGATGATCATCGACTTCTGACTGTCACTAGTGGCTCCAACTCGACCTCCATTGTCTAGTTTTTAAAATCACCACCCCCTCAAGTTGGTTTTCATGTAACTTCAACCTTGAAGCTAAATACTGGCCAGGAAGTGGTACCCTCCCCCCCAGATCTTGCAGCATATGGTTGTTTTCAAATAAAATAGCGTTGATATGTTACTAGCCTCAAAGGCTTTTGTTTAAGTAGGTGAGCAATAAAAAATATCAACATCAAAAAAAAATTATGTTTTATTTAACCCATTGGCACCCGTGCCGGCCAAAACCGGCCGTAAAAAACTCCCATGCTTCAAAACATTGCAACTTTCTCAATCGCACGAATATTGCCTTAACTGTTAGTTGTGAGCACGAAATGGAATGCCCTTTAAATTTGGATATCCAATAAATGCAAGAAACGTAGCGATTTTCACCAAATATGGCCTTTTGAGTTTGGACAAGAACGAAACTGGCCGTTTTTAACGTCAAAGAGAAACAACAAAAATGCCCCTTTTTGCCTTCATGTTTTTTAGGGAAATCATCGTCGAAAAACAAAAATTCAACCATCGTAACGAAATTCAGTCCTTTTTCTAGCTTAGAAATGACTTTTTTTGTTCATATTCTTCTCCCGAGCGTAGATACAGCCTTTTGTTCCAGTGCATTCGGGCCTTCCCGACATTTTCAACATCTTGAGCGCATTGCATGCTGGGAACTAACGAGAATTTTTGACAGCGCCCGTTCCTTCCCCCAATTCTTTCACATATCAACTAAGTCTACAGCCACTCCGACCTAAGTAGTATAGTGTTTGGGGGTACCAGATCAAAAATTAATTTAGGGGGTGTTTTAGCAAAATGATCTCGTATTTTGCAATCTATAGTTTATTAAAATGCGTGACTTTCTCGGAAAAATCACCAAGCGTGACATTCTCGGAAAAACAGGGAATGAGTCATCACCTATAGCTATTATTTCTCACTGGTTTCGTCTCATGGTTTAAAAATAAAATATCACATAATATTATAGAATGAGTTGTAATTCAGTAATCCACAATGAATTAAAGAATATGGGAGAATAGCCCATTTCCGAGTTCTCTCATTTTAGAGACCTGGTGCCGAAATTGACTCACGAGATCGAGGCTAAGTGCATTGCATCGTATCAAACATGGAGGCTTCAAGTGAAAAAAATACATGTAGTGAAGATTTCTCGAGATTAAAGGTTGATGAATTGAAAAATTATTTGCGAGAGAGAGGTATACAATTAAGCGATGGTGGGAAAGGAAAACGGAAAGCTGAATTGCTTGATTTATGCCAGAAAGCAGCGGCAATGAAGCAGAGGAAACTGGATGATTCTGCCGAAGACCGCACAAAGCTACTGGAGGACAAATTTCAAACAAGTGAAGGGAAGTTGCCAGATCCTAAGACTTTGAGCAGTTGGACGCACAACTTCTCCAAAATTCCAGAGTTCACGTTCGGAGACCTTTACAATTATTTGGTGGGTAAAGATGATTATTCGCCTGAAAATCTTCGTTCGTTCAAAAGTCTTCTTGGCTTTAGGTTGTTTCGTGATGGCCACGTTGTTGACCTTAAGTATTGTCCAGTGGAGGGCAAAAGCTTTTGCTTTTTCCAGTTTAAAGTTAAACCCACAGAAAGGGCTAAAACTGAAGACGGTCAAACCACGTATAATGGATTTGTAATTTTAAATTCAAGTGGAGAGGTCCACTCAGCCTTTTGTCCCTGCAAGGGTGGAAGTGATGGCTGTTGTAGACATGTGGCAGCCGTGTTGTTCGATTTACAATCCACAGTTAGCAACAATTTAATATCTACGTGTACTTCGGGGAAATGTGAATGGAAAAGACGTTGTGGAAACAACGAGTATGCTATTCCTTTCCAAGATTTGAAAATTGTAAAAGCAGAGTTTGGAAAAACTGAAAAGGACCCTGTAAAGCCAGTTAATTTTGAACCCGGGCACTCCTCTTTTGATGCTAGCATAATGAAGAGCATGCTCAGAAGAGGACTTCAGGAAGTGTTTCCCCAAGCTGTGGCACTACAATTTCTACCCAGGCCCAAAGAACCCGAAATCCCAGAGTCTCTAGGAGCTAAACATATAGCTGATGATAGCAATGTTGAAAGGTGCGAGTCTGTAGAAAATGTAACCTTGTACACCCTAAAAGAGTATGCAGATATCTTCAAAAGTGAAAACAATATTGGCAGTGAGGAACTTTGCTCTGATGAGAGAGTGCAGACATTTATGGACTTTTTGTCTATTGATGAGAAGCAATGCGATATCATTTGTGCAAAAACTGTTCAACAGGCAAATAGTCAGTTCTGGTTTGATCAAAGATCTGGACGAATAACAGCCTCCAACTTTTATAAAGTTTGTCACATGAGAGAAACAACTGATAAAACAAATACTGTTAAACTTCTCATGAACTATTGCCCTCTGGAACATATTCCAGAACAGTTAGAGTGGGGTCATGAGAAAGAGATTTCTGCATCAGAACTCTTTTTTAAAAAACTGCGCTCTAAACATCAGGAACTCACAGTTGTTGAATCGGGACTTGTAATAAATCAAAAGTGGCCCTTTCTTGGTGCTTCCCCAGATCGTATTCGCTTTTGTAAATGTCATGGGAAAACACTAGTAGAATGCAAAAGTTTATTCTCAAAGAGAAACCTTCTGCCAGGAATTGCTGCATCTGAAAAGTTGATAAAAACCACGAAAAGCTTCCAGCTGAAGGAAGAGACCACTTGGTACTACCAGATACAGGGACAAATGGCTATTACAGGAATTCATCACACCGATCTTGTGATTTACACAAACAAGGGTATCCTGATTGTCCCGGTGGAATTCAATGAGCAGTTTTGGCTTCAAATACTGGATAAACTACACTTGTTTTTTGTAAAGTTCATGGTGCCTGAGCTTCTTTCTGGAATCATTCTGCGTAGTCTCAATACTTAGATAAATGTTTTATAAATTAGAGTATATGTTGTAGGTTAAAATAAAGATCAGTGTTAAAATGATTTTAACCAAGTTTGTGTTTATTTCCCTTTGTTTTTGATTTTATGATAAAAGGGAATGCAAAAACAAACCTAGTTGAAATCATTTGAATATGACCTTCACTTCAATCTGCAAGATGTTCATTCTCTAGGAGGCTTGTCAGGTTCAAAGGCTGGTATGGGTGGAATAGAAACTTGTTCATTATGGAAAACAAGATAGGGAAGTAGTAAACAAATAAGTCCATGAGAGTTTATGATTGTTTATAATATGATCACCATCTTCATTTAGCCCCTAGTCCTATTATTAATATATCCTTATTTAGTAAGGCATGAAAACAAGGGAAATACTAAAGATTATAAGAAGCAGTTTTTCCTTTTTCTCTACAAATCTAAATTGTAACACAAGGGCAAGCTATAAATTTTACCACTTATCACTTTTCTTTTTTTTTTTTTCTCTTCCAAAAATTTTGGTGGAAAATATTTGGGCATTAGACTCTGACAGGCTGTTCTCTGGACAATCCAGTAAGACACAGTGAAGAAGCATTGGTCAAATGTTAGCATTGGTTTCACCAAACAGTGGTGAAATCTGGCTGACATACATGTAGTCACTTTAACAACCAGTCTGGTTTACACTACTTATGTCAGTTTTAGGAGTGACAGTGTGAATACAGTGTACAATGATAGTTATCTTGCCAAAGGCTTAAGCAAGTTACAAAGTCCTCCACAGACAATCAACATTTGATCAGCCAGTTTTGCCAGGGTAAGAGGCAGATTTCCCTGGAAGACCTTGAAGTCTTTTAATCTCTCTATAGCTCTCTCTACATGAATACGTACTTTTGCAATCTGGCGTGTGGACTTTGTTGCTGCACGTGAAAGTTGTTTTCCTGAAAAAATGGAAAGTATTTTGTTGTGATATTTAACATTCACCTTGATTTTATTTATTTATTTTTGTATTGTCACTAGATACAGGTAGCTTTTCTGTGTGTTCAACAGTGTAGACCAATCCATTGGCAGGGCCAGACTGTTATTCAATTGACTTGATAAATTGTTTATTTGAGTTAAATTCTAGAGAGTACATAAACTGTGCATTTCTTTGTGTACTCACATAAGTAGAAGGGATGTAAAAGAAAATCTTTATTTATTGATTGATTTATTGCAAAAGTAAATCTTACCTTTTTTGGAAAAGGGTGGCATGTTAAGATAAACCTTCTTCTTTGTTAACATGTCCCGTATATTAAAACCTCTGTCAGCCATTACAGAGTCCCCTTCTTCCAGCAGGTCAACTAACTGACTTTCTTGAGTAATTTTCCTATCACTGGTGCTCCCAGTCCAAAACTTAGACAGAAAACTGAAGTATCCAGAGGGTGTTATTCCAACTAAGGCTTTGATAGTGTTGTGTTCTTTGTACTCACTCCAAGTTGCTCTCTGAGCGTATGGTGAGGTTGGCTTCTCTATGAACACTTCGGTGCAGTCAATAATTATCCGTGTGTTTGGATACTTCTTGAAAGAGCAAGGAAGATTTTCCTTAACCGCTTCTTTACTAGGCCAAAGTACTAGAGTTTCCTTAAACAGAGTCGCAAGAAAGCAAACCCAGGTGGTAAAAATTCGGCTGATCTGAGCCTGGGAGACAGAAAATATATCAGCAAGTTGTCTCCCCGTCAGACCAAGCCTTAGCCTTACAAGACATATCAAAAATTCCTCAAGAACACTAAGACTTCTCTTTGGCCCAGGTTTAGTGATAGGTGAAGTCTGATATTTCAATTTTTTGTCTTTGTTTTTATCCCAGTATTTAAGCTTCTCAGCCTCAGGTGTAATCAAATCCACCAACATATTAAGGCAACCTAACGTTGGTATCCCAGTATAAAACTTGACAGAATCATCATTTTTCATGACATCCTCCAAGAAGAACTCTCTTTTCAATCTTGATTTGTCTGCCAGCGTAGCTTTCAGAGTTTTTAGCTGCTCTTCAAGCTCTTCAATACAACACATGGTAATGTCAGTTTGACAGCTGACAGAATTTACTTTTTTAGGTTTAGTATCCTTAAGATCACCAATTGAAGCTCGATCAGTTTTCTCGTTTTCTGCAACAGAACAGTACGAATGATCATGCTGTATGGCATGGACATTGGCACTACCCCAGGTAACAACCCCTTCAGCCCCTTTCACAGGATGATTTTCTTTATTGATGTCCACACGATGGCCAGGCTCAGGTGTTGTGATATCGTCGTTCAGCCGACGTTTCTTTCTCACTGATTCGTAGCGAACATCTCTTGGACTTCTTTTCTCGCTTGGTTTGAAAATTGTTGGTAAAGCTGACTCGAGAATCTTTCGCCTACCATTCAATGTTCTTTTGTACGATTCCAGTACAAAATGTGCACTACAAATCCTCAAGTTGTTTGGCTTCCCTTCCTTCGCTTTCGTAGCTTCAATTTTAAACTTCTTGTCCGCTCTGCGGCAGAATTTTATCCATTTTTTAAGTCTCGCGTCGAATGGAAAAACAAAATACGATAGATCTTGTCGATTATGATTCCCATTTGTGCAACAAGCAACTGAACAATAGACCATTTTGTAAACAAAACAATTCAGGGGCCATAAAATCTCCCTCGAGAGCTTTTATTTTTCGCGCCGTCAAGCATGAAAGTTCGCACTTAGCCTCGCTCTCGCGTCTCAATTTCAGCACCAGGTCTCTGTCACGCGAGAACTCGGAAATGGGCTATTGTCATGTTATTTTTGTGATCAGCTATTGGTCAAAGTTGTTAAAAGTGTGAAAGCACCTTGCTGTGATAATCAGAAAATGTTTAACGATGATGGTGGAAATGTTTGTCTAAATTGTGGTTCAGTTCATGGTTATGATTATTGTAAAGAGTTTGTCGACTTTCATAATAATATGTATAAAATAAAGCGAAAATCTGTATATCATCGGAAGTACCATATTGAAAATGTGATAAATGGTATATGTCGTAAGAATGGACTTCAAATTTCTGTAAAAGATAAAGGCAAAATATTGAAAATATTCCAAGAGATAGACACTGTCCTTCCTTTGGTGAATAAGAATCGTAAAAGGATGATAAGTACGAAATTTATGCTTAAGCAAATATTTTTAATGCTTGGTCTTCCATTTGAGAATATAAAAGTTACTAGATCAAAAAAGACGCTTGGATTTTATGATCAATATTGGGCTGAGATTCTATTGTTGAGATTTGATAAGATTATTCGTATTATCAAGCAGTGAATTTTTCATCATATTTCTGTAGGTACTTATCAATAATTGGACTATTGTCAGTCACATAATCATCGATATTCTTCATTGAGATTTGTATACTTGAAGCATCAAAATCACCACTTCTCAACTTGTCTTTTATTGAATTGAGTAGATGTTGATAGCTTTGATAAGCATATGTGCAATTTTGGATTTTCAAATCTAGGTTTTTATGCTTCATCCACCCTTGTATCAAAAGTGCTGCTGTACTGATGGCTACCAAACTAACACCACCTGTTGCCACACTTGTGGCGAGACCCCCAGTTGCAAAGATGATGGACAAGGAATTCCCCAGTAATTTCCATTTTTTGAACCGTTTAACCGCCTGTTTATGAGCCCAACACTTTCTGTGATATGTTCGGTAATAGGATTTTAATTCATTTACCTGATCTTCTGTTAATTCACCTGAAATATGGTTCCAGCTGAATATGCTTTTCCGCTCTTTCATATATATCTTTTATATTATTATTCTCTTGGATATGCAATATATCAAACCGGAAATCTGGCCACATAATGGAGATCTTTTTATCCATCTTGGTGTAAGGTTCTTGGGTATGACATATGTGTACCCTCGGTCTAATGAATAATGGTCATAAAATCGACCAAAAGCATCATGCAAAATGCTATGTGAGTGCATTATGTGTAACGGACTGAATATTGTTTCCAAGAACTGTGTAAGACAGCCATTGCCAGGTCCAATTAGACCTATTTCGTTGTTATTTAGTTCGAGGATATCATTGACTGATATGAATACCCCAAAATTTTTATGGTACAGATATTGATATACTAAAGCTGATTTCAGTATGACATCATAAACGTTGTTGTGTTGTTCTTTGGTTTCTTTGAAGAAGTAGTTAACATATTTGATTGCGTCTTCTATCATATATTATATCGTTGCATTAAAACGTGGTGATGATCTAAAATTGTTTTTTCGTCTAATATAGAATTCAAGTACACACAGAAAAAAATAACACTACCGTCAAGAGGTGCGATAGAGCTAGGATCCAAATCACCAAAAGTCATTTGCTGACTACCACTTCTATTGGCAGCTGTAAAACTTCCAATATGTTTTTTATTCCAATAGATTTTACTTGTGTTTGTTTTTGGAGAAGATAAATTATCCCAGTGAACAGACAAGCAGTGCCAAACGTTTATTTGACCCAAATCATTTATTGAATAATCTGCTATTTTTTCTGAAACTTTGTATAGATGCTGCTGGACCAAAATATACACAATTTGATTGATCAACACCACTTATAGCTAAATTTGAACCATTGTAATAGCTGACAATGTTTCAACTTTTCTGTCTGCATTCATATCTAAAAAATTATTATTCGCTCTGTCGATTTGATAAGTACATTTAGAGTATAATCTGATGAATTCAGAAACCCATAAATCCAAAAACCTATCTCTGACAATATCTGAAACTTGTGATTTGATTACAACATGATCAGAATCATTGCCTGCTTTTACATTAGTCAAATGTTTGTTTCCAAGATCATAGTGACCATCTTGTGTTAATGTAAAACCGATTCCTTTATCACCTCTCTCACCTTTAGGACCAATTGCACCAGTATCGCCTTTATCACCTTTATTATCTTGATTTTGTGGAGAATTAAAAACTCCCATTATAATATTAATTTAGATTAATTCATAATTACTTCAAGTGTGAATCCTGTATCAATTTCTCCTCTATTGGGATGTGAATAGTCAATTATAAGAAAGCCTCTCGATAATGATTTGTTGACGTCAACCGTTGTGATGTTAGCCGCAGCACCTTGTCTGTGTTCATAAATAGTTGTTGGTAATTGCAATGGATCAGAACCTTCAGCTTTTGTCTTGAAGTAGAATGTTCCGGAGGGTGTTCCTTGTATTACATACATTTTCTTGATATGAAAGTTATTGTTGTGAATAACTAAGCATTGAGAGCCATTTATCAATACAGGCTTTAAAACATTCTTATCATGTCCTTGTTTGGCTTCAACAAAGCAATTTAAATATTGTATTTGACCGATTATTCCATTCCCATTCAAATCTAGATCACCTCCTAATTTTGGCTGATAGAGAGCAAATCCACCCAAATCTAAAGCTGTTTCCATAATTGCACCTGTAACGCTTGAACGAAATAGATTCAAACTATTATTATGAATTCTATAGCCATTCAGATTTAAATCACCGCCAAGTTTAGCCTCACTTATAAGAAAGCTGTTCATATTAATATTATTTAGCATTGTCAATTCACCATTTTCACCATCAAATAAGTTTGATGAATTATTAATCAAGGCATGTCCATTCAAATCTAAATCAGTTTGTAATTGCATTTTTTCATTCACGATTTTATAAGCTTCTGCGAAGTCGTAAACACTTGATGGAACGTCTACAGCTTCAAAATCAATACCATATGCAACACAATGAACTTTGTACTTATTTGGATAAGTTGGGTTAGCATTAATATGAATCGTACAATATAAATATTCAGGTGGTGAACTTACTGAAGGTTTTTCAATCCATAATAAATATCTCGAATGATCTTCATTTCTGTTATCAAATTTTCTCCCTACAGTTTTATGAATTGTAATTCCACCAGTTGCACTGAATGTTACACTACTAAGATTCATTCCTTCATAATCAGGAAATAGCCATTCAAGAATAAATGTGTATTTTCCATCTTTTAATGTGTACATATTAAATCCAATTCTAGCTCTGTAAATATGATTAGCTTCTTTATTCAAGTCTACATCAATGACCTTTTTTAAAATCAAATGCGGTGAACGAGGTAAATTGACATATCCATTAACTTTCAAGCCATATTCAGTACTGACTTCATCGATATCATTCATCAAATATTTGAAAGCATTCTTTGGATGAGAAGCAGATGAAATATGACTTTTTTCTAATTGATCTAAATTTACGGCATCGGTTTTATTTGTTCCTTCTTTTAAGTTAATGATTTTATGCCCTCCAAGTTTCATATCCGCTGCCATCGCATTTGTTCCATTCAATAATAAAGCGTTTGCTCTAATAACTATTCCAGCTCGATTTAAAACTCTGAAGTTCACTGCATCAGTTTCATTCGACGGGTCCGCTAAATTCGTCACTCTATTTCCACCCATCGACAAATCGCCATACATTGCAGTCGAACCGTCTCGTCGGAGAAAATATTCGTCAGTATAAAGTTTTGTCACCGCATCGTCTGCGTTGACGGGTGGAGCAAGATCAGTAATGGCATTGTTGTTCATATTCAGATTTTGTTGTGCAATCGTATCGAGTTTGGTTTGCAACCTCTGGTCCACATAACTTTTGTTTACAGCATCTTGTGGGTTTGAGGGGTTATCCTGGAGGTTGAGGATTTTGTTTAATTTCATGTCAATATTACTACCAAACGCGACATGGCCGTTTTCAATTTCATAAGCTGGGTCATGGAGAAAGTAAGACAAATTGGTATGATAGCCATAGGCCCCATAAACGATGATATGTGTTTTGGTGTTAGACGCAGGAGCTGTGCTGGAAAGTTCCACCTCAATCGCCGCTTGACCACCACTGGTTTTTTCTATCTGGAAAAGTTTCATGTAACCATCAACGTGTGGAGTTTCATGAAAAGGTTTTTGAAACGGCTGTCCCGCATCTCGTATATTTACAGTTGGAAGGAATATATCAACTGTTGCACTTCTTGGATCAGATGGTGAGTAAAACTCAACAACAAAAGTGTACTGACTGTTTCTCAAAGATGTCAAATCAAAACGAATTTTGGATGTAAAGTTACCACTATGTGAAATGATAAAAGACAACGAGGACTTATTTATGTGGTATGGTGATCTGTCAAAATTCTCAATTTGAAGGTTTTCCACACCACTGACTGCAGAAGACTTGGATTTGTCTTTTAACAGAAAAGCGAATGGGTTGCGTTGAGCTCCTGATGCTGAAAACACAAGGTCATCAATATTATTTTGTAGTCATCCATGTCCAGATCGCCCTCAGCTGGGTCGGTTCCATCCCTTTTTAAGCAGCTTGCAATTTGAGAGTCAACATAGCTTTTGTTTGTGGCGTCTAATATATCAACAGGATATTTCATATTTTTGACAATATTCCTTCCCATGTCCAAATCTCCAGTCATTACGACACTTCCATTTTTTTAAGAAATGGAGAAACATCAATGCCAGTAATTCCAGCAATTTCAGTATCAACATACCCCTTTGTGGCTGAATCATTGTTTGCTGTTGGCGCTGCTACATTAGTCAATTTGTTACCTCCAAGATTCAAATCAGAAGTCATTGCAACGCTTCCATCTTTTTTCACAAAGTCAGAATTAACATATGTTTTATCCGCTTTATTTGTCGACAGATATATGACAGCATCATCAACGTATTTTTTAGTTGCGCTGTCTTGTGGAAGTATAGGGCGTGCAACATTGACTATTCTATGAAAACTCATTTTAACCTCATTATTAAATACAATTCTTCCTTCTTCTATTTCAAAAGCTGGGTCGTGAATATGTGATAAAATGATATTAGAAAATCCATAAACACCATAAACTATAACATAATGTTTTTTATTATTTTGTAAATATGGTGAAATCAACAATAAATCCATTGATGTGGAACCATGACTTGTTTTTTCAATGAAAAATATTCTCTTAAGATAACCATCAACAAGATGAGTCTTTGGAAATGCTCTTTTTATTGAATCCTTTCTTTCAATTAAATTTGACGACAAAACATCATCATCAACTGTTGCATTGTATGGATTACCATCAGTATAAAACTCAACAACTAAAGTGTACTTTGAAACTTCCAATTGTGTCAGATCAAAACGAAGAACAGTTGTAAGACCAGCAGAAGGAATCACAAAAGACAATGATTTTTTCTTGATATTGTATGGGCTTTTATTATAGTCTTCTAATTGTAGATTATTCGCATTTCTGATAATGGTTGTTTTTGATATATCTTCAAGAAGAAATTTAAATGGATTTTCCCTTGTTCCTTCAATTGATAAAACAGAATCGTTTACGTATCTCATATTAACAGCATCTTTGTTAGAAGTTGGGTCTGCTACATTACTAATTTTTTTGTTTTCAATGTCATAATTACCATCTTGTGTTAATTTGAATCCATCACCTTTATCACCTTTGGGACCAACAGCTCCAGTAGCTCCTTGTGGACCAACTGCACCTGTATTGCCTTTTGGGCCTCTATCACCTTTATCACCTTTGGGACCAATCGGACCTGCTGGACCTCTTTCACCAGTTTTTGTTTTATCTTGATCTTGTGGAGAATTAAAAACTCCCATATAATATTAGATTAGATAACACAGTGAAGTTTGATCTATCTAATTACCATTGTTGTCATTTTTGTCATTGTTGCCATTGTTACCATTGTTGTCATTGTTGTCATTGTTGTTATTGTTGTCATTGTTGCCATTGTTATTTTTTTTACCTTTTGGAAGAATTATTTCATATCCATTTGGACAAGGATTGTATGTTGCCATATAATATTAGATTAGATTAAACTGCACCATAAAAATTTCTCTTGATTGTCTTCATCGGCTTGTCAACATAACAGAAGGAATAAGGTTTCTTGGTGGCTTCAATGTATTCTTCTTGTCTATTCCAAGTTCTTGTGCAATCAAGTTCCTTTCTCTTGAGGATGGGAAATCATAAATGCAGAAGTGACTGCAATTGAGTCTGGTTGATTTTGGACAGCCATAGAATGATTGTGTGAGATATATGACCGAACAGTTCTTGTGTCTCCCCTGAATGAAATAGCTGATTATCTGATCTTGTTTCTTGTCAGTGACAAAATCATCAAAAACAACCAATCGCTGCAAATCTGTGTCTTTTATTTGTTCAACTGGCAATATCTCTTCTTGACTGCAAACCAAGGCAGGATATCCAATGTGACTGCTTATTTCATCCATTACTTTCCGAAGATATTTGTACTTGTCTTGATCCAAATTTTTTGCATAAAGATGTATCTGATCATAATAAACCAATGGTTCCATAATCAGATGCATGAACAATGTTGTCTTTCCAGATCCAGAATTACCAGCCAATAACATTCTAAATGTATCTTTTGGCATATACGGATACAACTGTCTGAATGAATTATTTGAATTCTGAATGATATCATAATTTGGAATTTCCATATGTTAATAGTTTAGATTAGTCTAACACAATTGTATATGGATATAGAACGTATGAAAAGGCTTCTTAAAAGTGGAATTGAAGCTGGAAATAAAACTAGAGAAGTTCGTGAGGTTATCAAGACTTATGAAAATAGAAAACAGGATGCATATGATACAACATCAGAATTGCTGAAACCCTCTATTGATGTCCAGAAGAGTGTGAAAGAAAGTGTTGACAAAAAACAGGATGAAGTCATTGAACAGTTGAAAAAGAATCAAAAAGCCTTGACATCCGGTTTTGAAGATCTTATGCTATTAAACACGTTACCTGAATCAGTACCTTTGAAAACAACATTACCAATTGATTACAAACCAGCAATGATGACTGAAACAGAACCAAAGTACAAGTCAAATCTTGACAAAGGTTTCTCAATTGAAGAGATCAAGGTATTACAGGAATATAATTTGTCTCCTCCAACAACAATTTTAAATAGGATTTTGGATGGTACAATCGACATCGACAAGTATAACAAAAATATTGGTGAAATAACCAGACAACTTGGAAGACAAAAAGCTCATCTATCAACAACCAAAACAAATAGGGAAAAAATAAAGAAAAGATATATCAATTGACTCAAAGGATCAAACTAATGCAAAAGTACCGAAAAAGAATTGTCGCCGTTGAGGAAGGTGCACAAACTGTTGGTTCAGGCATGGGAAGAAGAGGTGCAATGGGTTCAAGGGATGCATTTTTGGGTGACATGCTTTCAAGACTGCAGTTGCTTGGTGGATCTATTTCAGCCGGCAACAACAGCAAAAATGTTCAAAATGAATTCACAAAAATATTGCATACATTGAACAAACTGGGAATCCTGAAAACCGGTGAGTTGAATAAAATAATGAGGAAATATCTAATGTAAAAGTATATGACAGAAATTTCATTACGATTCAACAGTTAAAACAGAGACAAAATTGGTGTTAGTAAGAGTCATGATTTTGAAAAAAGATTCAATACACCTCTTAAATTAACGAATGATTTGAAATATGAAATGGCTGTGAATGTTATTAATATGACATACAGTTGGTACAACATCAGAGAATTTTTTGGGAATAATCAAATTAAATACAGCTATGACAAAGGTGTAAACTGGGAAACAATAACATTCGTTGACGGGATGTATTCATACGACGATATCAATAGTTACATTCATGAGTATATGAGAAAAAATAACCATGTACTGAATCCATCTGAAACAGACAAATCAAAATTCATGTATGGTATTAACATGTATTTCGTTTTGTCAACATATCGCATTTTGATTGAACTTGATGAAAACTATCGAGTGGATCTGAGAAATCTTGATTTCAGAAAACTTATCGGTTTCGATTCAAAATTAGTTTCAGCACAGATTATGGAACAAATCTACCTAATATTACAAGAGGAGTAGATGAAATTTATATCAATTGTGATATGGTGATAGATAGCATTGTTGATGGAAATAGCACAAATACAATCGCAGTTATACCAGTCACAGATCTCGTCAGAAGTTTACCTTTCACTTACAAACCTCGTTTTCTTTCATGGAATCCTATCTCAACACATATAATCAGCTCAGTACGCTTTTATGTCACAGACTCTTCTAGAGCTCCAGTCGATTTAAACGGGATAGATTGGTATATTGAGTTATTCTTGAGAGGGACAGAATTATAAAACCTAATAGTATATGAAACGGTTCGAGTTTAAAAAATATGAACAACATGGTGAAGGTATTGTGACTGATATGATCAAAACAGCTGGAAAAAAAGCAGCTGAAAAAGCAGCCACAACAATTGGTGAACATGCTGGCAAAAAAGCTGGTGACAAAATCATAGAACTTTTGAAAAAGAGAAAAAGTGGAAACAAGAGTGGAACTGAGAGTGTGAGCCAGACTGGTGGCTTAATCAAAAGAAAGAGAGGTCGACCACGTAAAATAAAATAACTTTTATCTAACACAATAATATATGTCAAACTATCGTGACTCAAAATACATCGAAAGACATGAAGATGTAGTGTTCGAACTAGAGACAGCACTTAATACTGTAGTAGCAAACAATGCTCATCAGAGGAAAACAGGTTACCGTTTCGTTGTTGATAACAGTGGAGAGACCACACCATTTGATTGGTATAATGCCCGTTTGAATGTTGATTTCATTGTAAAAAAAGCTTGCAGATGGAGACCACATTGCTGCTGCAGATCGAAATGGTATTGTTAATTCAGTTCACGCTCTTATAAACACTCTTAATGTAAAAATGAATGGTATTGATGTTTATGAGTGCAGAGATGCCAACCAAGCCACAAATATAAAGTCTTTGCTTGAGTATTCACAGGGTTATGCTGTAAGTCAGGGGACCAATGAGTTCTTCTATCTTGACGACAACAGAGAAGCTGAAAACAGAGTTGCTCAGGTGGCTACTTATAACAAAGGTTTCGCAGCTCGCAAAGCACTGTTGAATGGTGCAAATGGTGACGTAAATGCAGAGATAGCATCGAACAGATACGGTTTTTTCAAGAGCTTTTGGGATGAACTCATGCCTAACTCAAAAGTAGAGGTGAACCTAACACTTGAGAGTGATGACAATTTGATTTGGCAAGCTACTGATGAATGTCGTGTGGTACTAACTAAATTCCAGCTAATTGTTCCTCGTATTATTTTTAATTCTACGGGAAAGTCCTTATACATGAGCAAGTATCTTGACAACAGAAAGTGGACTTACATGAGAGAAATGGTTGAGAGAGGCAATTCAACAAGACAACAGACTGCCAATTTCCGTATTTCCACAGGAATAAACAAACCCAGGGATGTTTTTGTATTCATCATCAATGATGCCAATGATTCGTCTCAGACAGCCAATAAATTTCTCTATAACACATTCTCAGTTGCAAATGACCAAACTTTGACTGATTGTTATCTTGAAGTTGGCAATGGAAATGATTATCCAGAGGTACATTATAAACCATCAACAGAACCGACAAGAGTATTTAGAGATGTTTTGAAATATGTTCAAGCTGTAAATGATTTCAGTGAAAGTACCCCTCTTAACAGGGGCAACTTCGGTACAATATTCCCTTTCATTTATTTTGATTTGACGAAACAGAAACAGGATATCAAAGATGGAATGACAAAACTGACTTTCAAATACACTTTGAGTGCTGCAACAAATGCTGATTACAGTGTGTATGCACTGGTCCTCTATGAGCAGGATATTGAGATGAGAAAGACTGATGGAAAATTAATTCTGAGATCAATGTAAATTAAATAATAAATTAAATTAAATAAATTAAATAATTAAATTAAATGATTGCTTGTATTAAATACAATTTAGTATAAACATATATTATATGACTACTTATCATCCACATGGTGTGAGACTATCAAAAGGTCAGAAACAAAAGCTAGCAAAAGCTTATGCAACAAATTCACCTGTAACAATAAGGTTGACGCATAGTGAATTGTCTGGAAATGATCAACTGATGTTGACCAAAAGACAAATCAACAAACTGATTAAATCAAGTAGATCAGGAAAAGGTTCAGACATCAAGATATCAAAAAATCAAATCAGAAAAGCTGTTGTAGAAGGAGGTTCTCTTTGGTCCAGTCTTTTTTCACTTGGAACAAGACTATTGCCTTATGCAGGTAAAGCAGTAGCTAAAGCGGCTCCAGCATTGGCTACAGGTGCTCTTTCTTCATTAGCAAGTCTCGGTGTTGATAAACTATTTGGGAAGAAACAAAGTGGAGGATTTCTTATTCCTAATGCCAATTTATCCCAATTATTGAATGTAGGAAATTTATTGAATACGAGACAGATGGCAGATATTATTCAAAAAATGCAGTATGGTGGAGACGTTGTTATAAACCAACAAAAACACAGATTGGAAATGGTATTGGAACAATACTCGCCAGTATTGGAATTCCTTTGGCCATAGAAGCAATTAGAAAATTAACTGGAAAAGGATTGCATGTTGAAAGCAGCCGTCCAAGACGGTCATTACCAGTTCATGTTCCAGATTGAATTGCAATAAATAAAAATAAAAGTGGTGGAAAACATGCTATGATGCCATGGCAATCCCCTCCTGTTTTTGGTACATGGGATAACCCAATAGGCATGGGAATGAAGAAAAAAAGAAAAACCAAAGGAAAAGGACTTCTACTGGGCAAAAACAGTCCATTCAATTCAATCCCAATTCTAGGAACCATTTTGTAAATAAACCCTTATCCAACTTTGATTTAATCAATTGGGTGAAACAACTTGGAATAAAACATTTTAGAGGAGTATTTTCAAGAGACAATCTGCCGAGACAAATAAAAAACAATGAATGTGGGATAGTCAATCTTGATTCCAAACTTGGACCAGGTACTCATTGGGTTTGTTATAGGAATTTCAAAAATGACAGATACTGTGAATACTTCGACTCATTCGGTTTAATGATGCCCACAGCAATTCAAATGTACATGGCAACAAGTGGGAAACAACTTGAATACTCTGGTGATGAGATACAAGAAAGGGATTCAGTCTTGTGTGGATATTGGTGTTTATACTATCTTCTCGAGAGACAAGAAGGCAGATCGATTCTGGATACAATACATAATTCCAAATTCAGTCCAACAGATACGAGTGTCAATCACAGATTCATCACAGACTACTTTGAAAATATCTAACTTATATGTATAATGGTGAAATCATATTGTGTTAAACAGAAGAAAGTCACTGAATGTGTACCAGGAAGTGAAAGATATCAAAAGACAAAAAATGGTAGAACAATGTTGAAATGTACTTGTGCTGAATGTGGAATCACAAAGACTAAATTTGTCAGAAATCGGGGAAACTAATTAGCCCGTCTGAAGGGGCGGGCATAGGATCAACATTATTAACAACTGGATTAGATTTGCTTGGTCATGCGGCTCCAATGATTGGTAAAAAGGCATTGCAAGCTGATAGATATTATGCTTCAGAAGCTCTAAGAAATCCAAAAAATCAACAGTATTTGATTGACAAAGGACTTTCCCTAGCAAAGTCACCTATTAGTTCAGTTGGAAAAAAAGCATTATTTGATTTAAGTACAAAAATACGTCCAAAGCGTGCTGATAAGAGACAAACCCAAAAAACAGATATCAAGGGTATTGATTATACGCGTGGTGGTGCTAATTGATATTCATAAGGTTATTGGCAAGCTTCCTAAACCAAAAGCAGGTTGGACTCCAAGTAAGTATAAATATATGGGCCCTTATAATCCATTGGATGAACAACTGGAATATGATCCATTGACTGGAGAGGTGTTAAAATGGAATGTCCTACCTTACAATAAAGTAGATGAAATAGCAGCTTACCACGATATTTGTTATGATATGGGAAAAAATAAAGGTGATTGTGATAGAACAATGGTCGAGTCACTTGATCAAATACCATATGGTGAGATGCCAAAATGGGGTCAAACAGCCAGATTCTTAATTGACAAAAAACAGAAACTTGGTCTCGGCATTTCAAAAAACGGAAAAAGCCGTCGAGTGAAGAAAACTGGCAAGAAAAACTAGCTGATGAATTACATGCACCCATAAAACGAAATTTCACTCGGCGGCGTGTGATTGTAAATAAAATTGATGAAATATGGGCAAGTGATCTAGTTGAAATGCAACAGTTCAGTAAATGGAATTAAGGTTATCGATATCTTCTTATGGTCATTGATGTCTTCAGCAAATATGGTTGGATTGTCCCATTGAAGGATAAGAAAGGTGAATCTGTCACTGAAGCATTCAAATCAATATTCAAGGAAGGCAGAAAACCACAGTATTTATGGGTCGACAAGGGAAAAGAGTTTTACAACAAACACTTGAAGGACTTGCTAGAGAAACATAGTGTACAGCTGTACTCAACTGAGAATTAAGAGAAGTCATCAGTAGTTGAAAGATGGAATAGGACAATGAAGTCCAAAATGTGGAAGCAGTTCACTGTTCAAGGTAATACACAGTATTTAGACATGTTACCAAAATTAGTGAAACAGTACAACAACACAAAACATTCAAGCGCAAAGATGACACCCGTTGAAGCATCTGATAAGAGAAATGAAGGAACTGTTTACTTCAATTTGTATGGTGATATGGAGCCATTAAAACAGAAACCGAAATTCAAAATAGGTGACAAGGTCCGAATATCTAAGTATAAACGTAATGTGTTCGACAAGGGCTATACACCAAATTGGACTGAAGAAGTGTTTACAGTTGATAAAATCCAATATACAAACCCAATAACATACAAACTAAAAGATCTCAACGATGAAGATATTGAAGGGAGTTTTTATGAAGCTGAATTATTGAAAGCCAGAGAGGATGTATTCCGTATTGATAAAGTCATTCGCAGAGACTATAAGAAAAAACAAGCATTGGTGAAGTGGAAGGGTTACAGTGATGACTTCAACAGTTGGATACCGTTCAAGGATTTAAAAGACATGAAATTGTTTTAAGAGAAAAATTATCTAACATATATATGTAGACCCTACAGTAAAAAGCTGTTATTTGCTCATGGTAGCCAAGAATATTATTGTTCCTGGCTATTTAAAACACAGGTCGAAAATCAATTAAAAATAAAAAATGAATTATTATAATATATGAAAAATAATATAATTTCAATTAAAAATGAATATGATCTACATAGCAGTGTTGTATCATTTATCGGAAGGAAATATGAAGACGCATTAATGATCGCAGGACTAGGTGAAAATCAAATTAGTGCTAGCATGAGAATCAGAAGTTATAAAAAAGGATATATTGCTGGTCAGTGTGATTTAATGCTGATGAATCCAACTGAAAAATACAATGCTTTGTGTCTTGAATTTAAAAGCCCAACTGGCGTGTACCGAGTATCGGATAAACAAATAATTATGAAGCAGATGTATGAAAAAGATAAGTGCAGATACATCATGAGCAATTGTTTCGAAGACTTAATCCACGAAATAACTAAACATATGGAAGAGAGTAAAAAATGTTCTTCAACAGAACAATAATCATTTGCAAACTTTATTATGATTGTTTCTACTGTGATTTTTCATCCTTTTATCACACCTGGGACATTTGTACTCCTTGTTCTGCCATTTCTTCATAGCTTGTGCTTGGTGTTTCTTTTTGTCTTCATTTGAGACTCTCTGTGGTCTTTTATTAGCTGATTTGAAATAATTATCAGGCATATTTTCTTTTTCAACATACTCAAATCTGTATGAATAACCATCCTTTTTAGATATACCTGATTTGCAATTATTGATACCCTCACAAACCATTTTAACAATACCAGCATTAATTTGAAGATGTTGCTGGACTGCATACATACTGTTAAAGTATGAAACTTCTTTGGTGGTGATATTAATCGCTTTCACACACTTTTTATTTTTATGATTTTCAGCAGCGAATGAATAATCTCGTTTAGTTGCTGATTTCTTGCAATTCTGTCGTTGTGTCATTAGTTGGAGATTGCATAAACGATTATCATCTTTTACCTCATTAATATGATCGATGACTTTATCCTTTGGAATAATACCATTGTGACATTCCCAAACAAACCTGTGAACGCTAAATGCTTTTTGACCATTTTGACCATGTTTCCTAACACTACACATCATATAACCATCGTGTTTTTTAGATCCATTCATAGGCACTTTTTTGATGATATTTATAACATTTCCATCCTTATCAGAGGCGTATAAATCATAAACTGGGTGAACATAGTAAACGCATTCGTCAATTTCAATCTTAATCATTATAATATAGTTTATATAATATTCGTTTAAATAAAATTTAATCATGTCAATTGCTTAAAGAGATATGACTTCACTATAAATATGGAAAAAATTATCGAAACTAATAATAGTATGGACAAGAAAAGTCTAAAAAAATTGAGCAAATCTAAGCTAATCGAGTTGTTGAAGCAACAGAAACCAAAAATTATTATAGTTGATGACACAAAACCTGTACCTAAACCAAGAACAAGACCAATTCCTGCACCTAGGACTGTCAGGCCGATTCCCGCCCCAAGGACGAAAAGACCAACTGTGAAAGAATTGGTTGATTATTTTGAGAAGAAAAGACTTCCAGCCCCACCTGCTGAATGGTTGGAAGAAATAGAACAATTGAAAAAGAGACCAATTCCCGCCCCAAGAGCCAAAAAGCCTGTGCCGGTTCCAACACCCAGAACAAAAATAGAGCAAACAGAGAAAGCTCTGAAAGGTTTCACAAAATCTTTTGAAATCAGTATAAAAAATAACAAAGACCCGCTTGCGCAACTGCTAAACACAAGAAAGGCTGTTGCATATAATATTATAAAATTGTTGAATGAAATTAAAGGTCTCAAATTTGTTGAAACACTCAAGGTAACATTTGCAAAAATGACTGACGGAGAAATAGAATACAAAACCGCATATTTCAACAGTGTAGCTCAAACAATTGTGAATAATCTGGAAGTAACTGAATCACTACAGTTGTCTAAAGACCAAATAATGAATAAGATTGCAGTTTGGGTATCTGAAGGTTCAGGTTGGACTGTTGATTCAGTTGATAGTCATTATCTTAATGTTGTGAAATATGCGCCAATGAAGGACTCCTCATACATTAAACTACCGAATGAACTCAGAAACAGTGCAAAGGGTTTGATTAACATAAAGAATGATGATGATCTTTGCTTCATCTGGTGTCATATCAGGCACTTGAATCCTCAAGACAAATACCCACAGAGAATAAAGAAGACTGACAGAAAATTTGTCAATACATTAGATTATTCAGGGGTTGAATTCCCAGTTGCAACCAAGCATTACAACAAGATAGAGAAACAAAATGAGATCAACATCAATGTTTTTGGTTATGAGAATAGACAGCCATATCCAATTTTTGTTTCAAAAGAGAAATATGAAGACTGCTTGAATCTGCTTCTAATAACTGAAAATGAAAACAAGCATTATGTGCTAATCAAAGATTTCAATAAGTTCATGTACAATCAAACAAAGCACAAAGAAAGAAAACACTTTTGTATGCACTGTCTTCAATGCTTCAGCTCTGAAAGGGTGTTGAATGATCACAAGGACAACTGCATGCAAGTAAATGGCACACAGGCAATAAAAATGCCAAACAAAGATAACAACATACTGAAATTCAACAACTTTCATAAACAACAGCAGGTACCATTTGTAATCTATGCTGATTTTGAGGCCATCACTGAAAAAATACACGGTTGCCAGCCCAACAGTGATAAATCATATACAGAGGCTTATCAGAAGCATACAGACTGTGGCCACGGCTATAAAGTAGTTTGTTGTTATGATGATAAATACAGCAAACCAGCAGTAATATACAGGGGTGAAAAGGCTGTGTACAAATTCATGGAAGCTATGCTGGAGGAAGTCAAATATTGCAAGAATGTTGTGAAAAAATTTTTTAACAAACCATTGAAAATGACTAAAGATGATGAAGAGAAATTCCGAAAAGCCAAAGTTTGTCACATTTGTGATAAAAAATACACTGACAAAGATATCCGAGTTCGAGATCATTGTCACATCACTGGTAAATACAGAGGCTCTGCTCACCAAGATTGTAATCTGAAACTCAGAGTGAACCCAGATGAAATAAAGATACCAGTCATATTTCACAATCTAAGAGGCTATGATAGTCATTTTATTATGCAGGAGATTGGAGCCATTGTTAAGAAGCACACTTACAAAAACAAGAAAGGTGAAGACTGTCAAATGAATATCAATGCTATCCCAAATAACATGGAGAAGTATATGGCTTTCATGCTTGGCAATCACTTGACATTCATTGATAGTTTCCAGTTCATGAGCTCTAGTTTGGAAAAACTTGTAGGCAATCTACCTAAAGAAGCCTTAAAATACACCTCACAAGAGGTCAATGGAAAGGATCTTAATCTGATGGCACAGAAAGGTGTTTATCCTTACGACTACATGGACAGTTTCGATCAATTCAATCAGAAGCTGCCCTCAAAAGAAGAATTCTATAGCATACTGAGTGATACGCATATATCAGATGAAGATTATACGCATGCTCAGACTGTTTGGAAAGCATTCTCTTTGAAAAACATGGGTGATTATCATGATCTGTACCTTAAAACAGATGTACTCCTACTGGCTGATGTATTTGAAAACTTCAGAAAAACATGCCTTGAGTACTACAAACTGGACCCGTGCCACTATTTCACATCTCCTGGTTTATCTTGGGATGCCATGCTGAAAATGACTGACATTAAACTAGAGCTTTTGGTTGATATTGATATGTTTCAATTCATTGAAAAGGGTATGCGTGGAGGAATCAGCTATATAGCCAACCGTTACGGTAAAGCAAATAATAAATACATGAAAGAGCATGATGAGAAGGCGCCCTCGAAGTACATCATGTATCTCGATGCTAATAATTTGTATGGTTGGGCAATGAGCCAATACCTTCCAACTGGCGGATTCAGATGGATGACACAAAAACAGATCAATAATTTAGACCTGGCTAAGTATAAAGAAGACAGCAACAAAGGTTTGATACTTGAAGTTGACATGAAATATCCTAAAGAATTGCATGATCTTCATAATGACTACCCGCTGGGACCGGAAAAAATTAAAGTAGCTGAAAATATGTTGTCTGGGTATTGTAAAAACATCGCGAAGAAATATAAAATATCAACTGGTCTGGTACATAAACTGATACCAACATTAAGCAACAAAGAAAAATACGTGCTCCATTACAGGAACCTCCAATTATATACTGATCTCGGTTTGAAAATAACTAAAGTCCATCGAGTGTTAGAGTTCAATCAGTCCGCGTGGCTCAGACAGTACATCGACTTCAACACTCAGAAAAGAACTGATGCTAAAAATGCCTTTGAGAAAGACTTTTTCAAGCTGATGAATAACAGTGTATTTGGAAAAACGATGGAAAACCTCAGAAAGCGAGTAGACGTCAGATTGGTGACTGATGAGAAGAAGCTATTGAAATAGTATAGTAGATAGTATTGTGAGTTTTGTTGTATATTTAATTTAAAATACTGCCCTCTTTCTGACCCTTTACCCGAAGAATTACCATATGTGACAGGAACATTTGTCGGGGGGTTTCCCTTTCGAATGAGTCATCAAACTACGTCACTATGTTTAGGGGATTCTAGATTTTTCGCTTTTTACACATGCGTATTATTTTTTATCTTTGAAAATTTCATTTATGTACCACAAGCATAAAATTGAAAATACAAACACAAATATAAGGGTTTTTTACACAGATAAAGTGTGGCTTGTATACAGAGTATCTAACGATTGGAAAAAGCGGGGGCCTTTCGTTAGCGAAATGTATACAAGCCACCCCGTGGAATAACGAAAAACCCCCGCCGTTATTCCATGGGTTAAAAAAATAAAAAAATAAATAAATAAAAAATAAAAAATAAAAAAATCACCCTGAGATGGTGTCGGATTGTTGGGTAGAGCTATAGTTAAGCTTCGGCTTGTCAGAAGTGCCGGTTCAATCTCAAGCCGGAGGAACCTCAAATTTTGCAGTTCCTGTACTAACTTTCAATTACAACATAATGAACAAAAGCAGTTTACATTAAAATACTAATTTGTCAGCAACTTTCAAATTTGCAAAAAACTTAAAGGGTTTGCATGCTGCTTACTATATATGATTTGACAATTTATGTTACTTTTTCTTCAGGTACTCCATTGATGTCTTCATCATGGTTTTTTTCTTCCCACGTGACGTGCCTTGCCAGAATACTGTACACTGCCAGCTTGGGGATGCAGGCAGCCATCATTAGCGAGAGCACTAGAATCCACACTGGACGGATGTTCTGTTACAATGCAGCAAAAACGGATTTCTTTTTTGGTTCAAGTTAACAAGTACTTACTATAATGGAGTTACCAGTCAAACTAATAATAATTGTTACCTTATGAAGAATTGCCATGTTAGTTTAACACTCATAGTGTACGCAGTTGAGGTCAATCCTCTTGTTAAGATACGCCAATACATTTCCATGGAATCCTTCTACTGTGTTGGTAGTCCTCTTCCCCTTCTCTCCAATGTATTCCTCGGGTCTTTCAGCCATCTTCTGAAGGACTTTTTTGAAAGCTGCCAGCTGGTCGGGGCAGTTGAAGACATGCTTACACTGATATGGTTTGCCATCATCATTCATCTTGAAAAGGAAAACAGTGTCAAAAATATGTGTATTAGTTAAAGGGAACACAATGTGTTGTACACTGTAGGTTAATGACAGACCTCACTCATATTTGTTTATGGGAAAAGGGGATAGGGTGTCATTTTAGCTATTAACATACTGACTAGTCCAAATAAAGCAACATGTGGGTAGGAAATTCCAAAATCAGTGACCAAATATTGACCAGATAATTTTTTAGCACAATAAACCTTGTTACACTGAAAGGCATTCTAGAGTGCAGTACTGACAGTCTCTAATCATGCAACTATTGTAGTAACCTTTGGGCTGGAATATTGATCAAGTCCATGATACAGGTAGAAAAAAATAACTGGTTGCAACTGACATCAGTTACAAATGTAGTTGACCCAGGTTGGACTGGGGAGCAGTGACTTTCAAGTTATCATTGTCAGTGATTGATATCAGCTGTCAGATATTGCTGATCTTTTACAGCTGTTAGTGTAATTAGGGTAAATTTCCAAATAACAACTTATGCTTATTTGAAAGGCTTTTGAAAGGAATGAGAATGGCATTTTCTGTTTTTGAATATCTTCTCTTGTTCCAGAAATATTCAAGATTTTGTTAAAAAATGGTCACAAATATTGTTTAATCAGTACAAAGATAAATCAGAAAATCAAGACTATCTCGGGAAATATTGGAGTGATGCTACTTTAACTTGGCACCAATAATATGCACCAAGCCAGAAACAAAATGACACCCATTTTGCCATCGCCATGGTTACTCTTGGCCCCAGTCCCTTTCTGTTTTTAACCAAATATTTCCATTTTGACCAGATAAGGAGAGGCAGACAATCCTACTTGAAATGCACGAAGTGACCATATTGCCCTACATCTTCTCCACAGCTGATTGGGAGTAAATGATGTTTGATTAAGGCAAAATATGAGAGCATCACTTGAGCATTAAATAGACTGGAAAGCAAAATTGTTGCCATGGCAACAGCACAGTAGGTGTCATTTTGTGTTATACCAGAGGTACAATAATTTTTTCACTGGTGCAGCATCACTCCAATATTTCCCAAGATACACCTTTACTTTTGGTTTTGTGATTTATCTTTGTACTAAAACAATTTGTGACATCGTCAATTTCTTAACAAAATTTTAAATATCTTTGGAAAAAGAAAATGCCATTCTTGTTCTCTTTGAAAGGCCTTTCAAATAAGCATAACTTATTTTTTACTTCATAATTATGCAATTCAGAATGGGGGTTTATTTACATTTAGAATCCAAAATACTAAATAATGCTGAAAGGTGTTTTACAAAACATCATTTCTCTCATGTAACAAGGGTTTTCTACTCAGTGTTTTTGGTTTAGGTTAGTTTCTCAAAGCAATGTCTATTTCAGTTTTCTGATTATCAGTCTATAATTTCAACTAAATTCATCATCTTCAATCATCTTATTCATCTGGGGCAAAGTGGGGAGGAGTTTGGTTTGGTGGTGATTTTTGGAAAATGTGACATCCAAAGAAGACAGGGACATCTTTTATGGTAATGTTTTGAGTTTAGAGTATACATAATTATGCCATACCTTTGGATGAAACCTGCACCACTCTGATGTACGAATGTCTTGGTAGTGTTGGTGGTAATTTAAAATAGCCTCTGAGAATGTCCCCATTGGGTCCTCGCACATATAGAGCTCCTCACATTGTATGAGGTTTTGAGACACTTTTTTACATTATGGAGCATTGCTTCTGTCATCCTTTAACACTTTGGTTTCTTCTGGTCCTTACACTGAAAATAAAAACATTCAAAAAACTACATAGTTGTGTTGGGAAAATTTGCTTTGAGGGGAGAAGGGTTAAGCCCCAAAAGAGTTGAATAAGTTTGTGACTTAAAATAATTGTCAGTGGTGACAATATTGGAGCTACTTCAGGTCTCATTGGGCTTTCAGATTCAACATTACTTTTGTTTTGGATAACACCCCCTTGCTTATGAAGTTACTATGGTCGAAATAATGACCATTATCTAATTAACCTTACTTGCACACACTGTAAACTACTGACTGGCCATTTTAATTGAAAGGACTTGCTGAAACTTCTTCATATCAGTAACATAGAATTTATTGGTGAAGCACTTGGCTGCATCATCATTGAGGAAGACATCCAATGTGGAATTATTTTCCTTTAGATGTGGAAATACAAGATGGCACTTCAAAGGGGGCTGAGCTAAAAAATATCCCAGCTGCCCCAACTCCTCGATAAAACGTACCGGTATCTATCCAATAAGTGGACTGGAGACAAGTATGGTTAAGTAGATCAAAGTAACTCATTAACAGTGTTCACTAGGTCCATCTACGCTGAACTGACTTTACCTGACAAGGGGTTTTCTTCACATTTTTTAGTTCTGAATTGAACGTCTTAACTATGATTTGCGCAGTAAACCACTTCAGCCTTGGGGAACTTTTCGAACAGCACATTTGCACATGTGGAATCGTGATCCATCACGCATTCCTTGACGTCAAAGTTGTCCTCCTGAGGGTTGGTCAGCAGCTCCTCGAAGATGTCTCTTTCAGCACCCCCTGATGTTCCCGTCCAATTTGACCCAACGCCTCGTTTCGATCGGTGCGCGAACTGGAGGACTTTCCAGGTTTGCTCATCGTGAACTGTGCCACATGTGTTGTTCGCGTGCAACCTCCGAGTGAGATAAAAGCCGTCGAATATTATTTTGAGGTTTCTCTGGTCTCCTCGCCGAATGTAACGTCAGAACAAGACCAATTAGCCAGTTGTTTCACGTTTAAAGGGTGGACCCACTTTACCACGCGTTGCCACTGGATTTTCGATGGGTGGCCTACACCTAAGGTGCCAAGGACATGTTCGTAATCTTTGTAGTTCTCTTCGTTGAGTAAGAAGGACAGAAGCACATAATTTGGAAGCCAGGACTTTGGCCGAAACTTGGGTTCTATAATCCGCGAGGCAGAGACGGGTGGATTTTGCGTGACATTTTTTGCTTGACAAATCAGACGCATAAATACCTGCTTTTACTTCAGTTTTGCTTGTAACCCTTAATCCGCAAAGTTGAGACTCAAAAGCGGCCTCCAAGAAATCGGAGCTTGTGAAACAAAGATTTGCATCCAGAACTTATAATTTCTTGGTAGTCGCTTTTTCCAGGTCGTGACCGTAGCGATCGAGAATGCCGGCGATTTGATTTGTAATCGTCTCCGATACTAAAGATTCGTCGTCTATAAAAACTGAGATGGGCAAACCTGCCATTAGGTCGGGTATGTTTTGAACAAACGTAGCAAGGTCCTGCACACTTGATAAGGAAGCGTTGGCAGTCTCGGACGGCAAGCAATTCTTGTCTTTCATCGGGTGATCCGTTTGCGTCGCTTCGGTTTTGGTAGAACATAGATAGGGGCCTGTTATAACAAAAGCAACATTTTGGGAACTTGTGGAACATTTTATTATTATCATTATTATTATTATTTAATTTTTTTTATAATTTGTTTTTCGTGTTTACAAATTTGATTTTTCCGCCATGTTTTGACGCGCGGCTGCGGCCGGCATAAAGTTCCGTGGTAAGCCGCCGACGAATGATGAGCCTTTCCGCGTCCTTAGCAGCAGACGTCCCCCCTTAAGTGGGGAATTACGTACACTAAGAACTGAATGAATGAATGAATGAATAAATGAATGAATGAATGAATGAGTGAGTGGTTGAGTGAACGAACGAACGAACGAACGAACGAACGAATGAATGAATGACTGAGTGAGTGAGTGAACGAATGGATGAATGAATGAACGAACGAACGAATGAATAAATGAGTGAGTGAGTGAGTGAACGAATGAATGAATGAATGTGGATTTTAGGTATAGATAACAGGTGCGAGCTTTTCATTAAAAGTACTTATCGGATTTCCTATAACGCTGAACATGGAAATTTTCATTTAAGAAAATGGACTTTGCCTTTACTAAAACACGAGAAGAGACGTGAAACATAAAACCGCTTGTGTAGATGGGATGGATCATCGCAGTTATAAAGTCAAAGCAACTTAAGCGATACATTGTTAAATTTTCACCCAGAGTTTACACGCATGACTTATATATTGGCATTCATAAACTGGAACTAAACATTCATTAGAACGAAAATTTGGTTTATCAACGGAGTTGATAATGTAAATTGACCACCGTACAGGGATTCGATTAGCTGACGTTTCGAGCGTTAGCCCTTCGTCGGAGCGAATCGAGGAATTGTGGGTTGTGTATGGTTTATATACAGGAAATGGAGCTACGCTATTGGTGGTAACATGGTAACGTGAAAAACATGAATAAATTAATTGAATGAAAAGCGCTCGTTGACACCGTGGGGATTAAGAGTGCCAATTTGAAAGATCAGTTTTTGCTCGAGATTTTTACGGCTTTCCGTGGTACCTTGATGTAGGGAAAGGCCGGAGATCGACATGTGCTGTTTGGAATGGTTAGGGAGATTAAAATGCCGAGCGACAGGTTTGGATGCGTCTTTGTCATCTTTCTCAACATCACGAAGATGTTCTCGGAATCGGTCACCTAGTCGTCTTCCTGTTTCGCCGATGTATAACTTTTTGCATAATGTGCAGGTTATGCAATAGATAACATTTGCGGAGGTACACGTGAAACGATCAGTGATCTTAACAGATCGCTTAGGGCCCGATATTTTGTCAGTGTTTTGAATGAAAGGACAAGTTTTGCATCGCGAGCGCGCGCATTTAAAAGTGCCAGGTTGTTCAGTCGTTTTGAATGCGCTTTTAACTAGAAAGTTACCTACATTTTTGTCGCGTTTGAATGAAATCAGCGGTGGTTCCGAAAAGATTCTAGCAGTTTCTGGATCATTTTGCAGTATCTTAAAGTTATTAAGAATGATGGCTTTAACTGGGTTATTATGCGGGTGAAATGTGAGGGTGAATGGAATTCTGTCATTCTTTTCCTTTTGTGACGTCTGTAGTGCTGACTGTTGATCAATCTGCTGAGCGCGGTGATGGCCCGATTGAACTACAGAATCAGGATAGCCACGTTTTTCGAAAAAATGGCACATTTCCTCTGATTTGTTGGAAAAATCAGAGTCATCACTACATAGACGTCGAAGTCTAAGAAATTGAGAATAGGGAATGGCGTTTTTGACATGAGATGGATGTGAAGATGAATACAACAAATAACTGTGAGAATCGGTGGGTTTGTAGTGCACACTGGTACATAAGCCGTTGCCGCTGATAAAAACTTTGATATCAAGAAAGGCCAGGGAAGTTTCCGAAATTTCCCAGGTATATTTTAGAGCCGGGTGAAAGGAATTAACGGCGCTTATAAATTGATTGATTTCCTCCTTGCTAGACGAAATTGCGCCGATACAGTCGTCAATGTAGCGACCGTAGAGTTCAGGTTTAGGACCGTTGTACTGATTGAAAAATTGGTACTCGACGTACCCTACAAAAAGATTGGCGTAGCTAGGTCCCATTTTTGTGCCCATCGCTACACCATTAATTTGCTTGTAATAGTTATCAGCGAAAGAAAAACAGTTAAGTGTTAAAACTAGTTCAGCTAGGCGGAGTAGCGTTTCCGAGCTAGGTTCCTTGACGGTGCGTTGATCGAAAAAATACTTAAGTGCTTGAAGACCTTCGCCGTTAGGAATGACAGTGTATAGAGATGTAATATCCATGGTGAAAATTAGTTTGTCTTCGCCGGTGAAATTGAAATCGCGGAAAATTTCAAGTGCGTGTTGACTGTCTTTAATGTAAGAATTTTTTCGATCAACGCACCGTCAAGGAACCTAGCTCGGAAACGCTACTCCGCCTAGCTGAACTAGTTTTAACACTTAACTGTTTTTCTTTCGCTGATAACTATTACAAGCAAATTAATGGTGTAGCGATGGGCACAAAAATGGGACCTAGCTACGCCAATCTTTTTGTAGGGTACGTCGAGTACCAATTTTTCAATCAGTACAACGGTCCTAAACCTGAACTCTACGGTCGCTACATTGACGACTGTATCGGCGCAATTTCGTCTAGCAAGGAGGAAATCAATCAATTTATAAGCGCCGTTAATTCCTTTCACCCGGCTCTAAAATATACCTGGGAAATTTCGGAAACTTCCCTGGCCTTTCTTGATATCAAAGTTTTTATCAGCGGCAACGGCTTATGTACCAGTGTGCACTACAAACCCACCGATTCTCACAGTTATTTGTTGTATTCATCTTCACATCCATCTCATGTCAAAAACGCCATTCCCTATTCTCAATTTCTTAGACTTCGACGTCTATGTAGTGATGACTCTGATTTTCCAACAAATCAGAGGAAATGTGCCATTTTTTCGAAAAACGTGGCTATCCTGATTCTGTAGTTCAATCGGGCCATCACCGCGCTCAGCAGATTGATCAACAGTCAGCACTACAGACGTCACAAAAGGAAAAGAATGACAGAATTCCATTCACCCTCACATTTCACCCGCATAATAACCCAGTTAAAGCCATCATTCTTAATAACTTTAAGATACTGCAAAATGATCCAGAAACTGCTAGAATCTTTTCGGAACCACCGCTGATTTCATTCAAACGCGACAAAAATGTAGGTAACTTTCTAGTTAAAAGCGCATTCAAAACGACTGAACAACCTGGCACTTTTAAATGCGCGCGCTCGCGATGCAAAACTTGTCCTTTCATTCAAAACACTGACAAAATATCGGGCCCTAAGCGATCTGTTAAGATCACTGATCGTTTCACGTGTACCTCCGCAAATGTTATCTATTGCATAACCTGCACATTATGCAAAAAGTTATACATCGGCGAAACAGGAAGACGACTAGGTGACCGATTCCGAGAACATCTTCGTGATGTTGAGAAAGATGACAAAGACGCATCCAAACCTGTCGCTCGGCATTTTAATCTCCCTAACCATTCCAAACAGCACATGTCGATCTCCGGCCTTTCCTACATCAAGGTACCACGGAAAGCCGTAAAAATCTCGAGCAAAAACTGATCTTTCAAATTGGCACTCTTAATCCCCACGGTGTCAACGAGCGCTTTTCATTCAATTAATTTATTCATGTTTTTCACGTTACCATGTTACCACCAATAGCGTAGCTCCATTTCCTGTATATAAACCATACACAACCCACAATTCCTCGATTCGCTCCGACGAAGGGCTAACGCTCGAAACGTCAGCTAATCGAATCCCTGTACGGTGGTCAATTTACATTATCAACTCCGTTGATAAACCAAATTTTCGTGTTTCACTCCCCACCGACGCAGCACCACAGTTTCTTTAGAAACTAATCCCTTTATTCATTAGAACGGCAGAGCAATATATCTGCAACTCATTAAAACAATTCGATCGAACTAAATGATATCTCATGATGTATTTTTTGGCAGCAAGTTGAATGACAACCGCTTGAAGTCTTTACCTGGTGGAGTTTTTGACCATAACCCTAACCTGCTTTTGTTGTAAGTAAAGCTGTGACAGAGCCTTAACTAAAATGGAAACTCCCGAGATTGCTGCTAGAGCCACTTTTTCATGACATTATTCTATTATCCTGCTGCTAGAGCCACTTTGACATGGCATTAATGTATTATAAATTGTTTCCAAAACCAAAATAGGAACTTGGAAGCCAATGAGCTGGAGACCTTGCCGTCAAAAGTTTTTGCCAATAATAAGAAGCTGAGGAGCTTGTAAGCAGATCTAGAATGTCTCTTCTTTTCGCTTTAACAAGACAGTCTTTTTTCAACTAGCTGAGTTATATAATTTCCCAGACGTTAAAAACGCAGACCGTGTTTATGGCCTATATTTTAGTAATATTCTTGCTGTTGTTGATGAAGAATATTTGGGGAGATTAAAAAAAAAAAAGAAAGAAAGAAAGAAAGAAAACAAACCAAAAAAAAAAAAAACTTTTCTGAGGCATTTCTTGCTTTTTCTGAAGCATTCATATTCTACTGCATATTTCGAGGACACGAAAATCTTCACCCGAAGACCGCAACTACTTATACCCAATGAGCATTGTTATGTTCTATCGTTGTTTATCTGTTGTCTGTGTTTTGTGTGTTCGTTGTGTATGTTTCTGTGTGGGGAGGGGTGGGGTGGCATGTGTGGCTTGCTTTTACTTTTATTCGGGTGGAATAAACGGTTCTACACCGAAACCCTGTTAACTTGAACTCGGTTGACAGTGACTCCCTGCTAACTCGAACAAAATCAGATTTTCCTGGATTTGATCTATATTTTCCAATCTTGTTTTATCAGCTCACTCAAACTCGATTAACTCGAACTCTATTCAAGAAACAAACAAGATAAAAGCCTGTTATTGTTTATTTCGGAATTTCTTTATTTCGAAATATGCACAACAGATCTAGAACTCTTTCAAATTATATTTTACTGTGACATTGCTTCTCGACAGAAACCTAAATCGCAACCAGCTAAAGCAATTAGATGCAGATGTGTTTCATAACAATACTCGGCTGGGACAGCAGTAAGAGAATTTTGCACTTTAATGTTTTAGCGAGTCTGTATTTGCAATTGTCATTTAAATGAACTTGAAATAATTAACAACGACTAAACTGATACTATTACGATCATGCTTTGACAGATCAGATATCTACGAGTGGTTGCTAAGAAGAATATTTCTTTAGAGCGAGATGCCACCTGAATATTCCGATGACCAGCCTGATATATGGGGATTGTAAGTATTTGCTTCATTTAAAGCTACGTTAACCCAACTGGTTTGAATGATTTATGACGAGAGAGATACGCTTTTCAATGCAAGGAAGAGATCACGTGAAACACCTGCTGTGAAAAGAAAGGGTGCAGTGTAGCTGAAACCGAAAATGATCTCGATCTCATGGAGGGACAAAGAGATCCTCGACTTACTGAGATATATCTTTCCTGTTTTGTTCTTCTGCACTGGAGATAATAAGAGTATACAGCTGATATGTTTGTCGGTAGGTTTTTGTCTTCCAACAAGCTGAAGAACTTGCCTGAAGGAATATTTGATAACAATCACGATTTGAAAAATCTGTAAGTTTAAAATTTAATTATTTTACGTACTATTGGGTTTGGGGGGGGGGGGGGGGGGGGGGAAGGGGGTCGTGTTAATGCATTATCACATCATCATAAAAACAATATAGCAAAATGACGTTCTTAGAGTTCATTAGTAGTAGTCTAACTGTGTTGACTATAGGTTTTTTAAACTCGTTATGAAGACGTAGAGCTTGTGGGATGTGGCTGGAGTGACAAGGATACTTCACAAATTAATGTAATCAAGTAAGCTGTAGCCACTCTAAGGGCACTAAGGCCACAAGGTAGCGGGCATTACCCCTTAAATCTACCAAAGCAAAGATTGAGCCCTAGCATTAGCAGCCATGGACAGCTGTTTCGGCCTTGTTAGGCGTCATCAGCAAGACAACAAGACGTACAAACCTGAATTTTTTCAGGCTTTCACTACTGCTTAAGTAGTGTTCATAACTGCGATGGTCATTCATATATTCATTCTTTGATCCGCAGTTCAAATAAATGATTTTCATATATTCATTCTCACATATTTTTACAGGCTTAAAATTTAGATATTTGAGCTCGTGCGAGCTCTGATGATCTGTGCTTTACTACTTTGCGCCTGACGGTCACTAATCTCGCACGAATTTTGCACGTGATCATACGCTTATTTTTCGTTACAATCTACTTATTCAATCTTTGCCACGAAATGATGATGGATAAGGTTTCATCCTTCGTTTCTTAAATATTATCACGACTGTGGTATATTTTATAGGTGGCTGGAAAGCAATGGGCTGCAGAAATTGCCACCTGGAATATTTAACAACAATAAGGAACTTCAGACACTGTAAGTAAAAAATCTTTTATTGCGTTAATATTAAACTGTAAATATTGGCCCATGAGAGTGCTATGAATTTCGTCTTTGCGGGCATGATCCGCACCTACTCGGTCTGGGATGGGGTTAAGCGTGTCGATATGACGTTTACTCATCTTCTGTGGCTAGAGGGAGAGTGGGGGTGAGGGGGGGGGGGGTGGGGGAGGGGGAGGGGGGAGACAAGTGAGGAGCGAGAAATTTATAGCTCTCACTTCCCTTCATGACTTCAAGATTGTTAAATGAAAGAACATCAGGCTTGAGGATGATTAGCATGTAACAGATTGTTTCCTTTCTCGCTATTGATGGCGAACACATGCCGGAGTAATATAAGGTCATTATCCACAACCAGCAGCAACCATCTTGGAGCTATGGATTTCCAGGAAAATTAAAAAGAAAAAGAATGCTCTGGGAAGAAAGCAATTTTCACTATTACAATAAGAGCATTCCATTGTGGTTGTCATGGGAATATCTGTTGGCATGGACATTGGCATTTTACAACAGTTTGTTGTTGAATATTAATGTATAGAAAAGTCGCAAAGCCTTGTCACGAAACAAAAAGATCCCTGAGCTCCCAGAATACACTTCTCGACTAGTCAGCATATATTGAGTACATTGAGGATAATTATAACATAGAGAACTTTCTTATATCACTTGTGAATTACGTTATTAGCGCTGGACAGTGGTAATATTTCCCCAAAGTAAACCTTCCAAATTGGGTAAAAAAAATACAAAACCATATGCTAAAATATTACCAAAACCAAAACAAAGTGAAGACATAATTGATTCAGAAATAGTACTGAAAATAAGCAGATTCTTAGCCTAGTGTATTGTGACATCTTGTTTTACTGGTAATGTTTGAGAAACGTCTCTCAGGGTCGGTTATTAAATCATAGTTTGGACAATTTTTAACAAAACCGCATTCTAAATATATATAACCAGCATATTAAATTTTGCCAGCAGTCATATATAAACATTGTCTGCTGTTGATGAGGCTTCCATCCCAGACTAGAAAGCTATTTATTCAACTTATTCACTTAAAATAAACCCCTTATAAGCAGATTTGGAAGCCCACTGATTGTCTTAAGCCCAGGCCTAAGTTAAACCTTGTTTAAATAACTGGTCCTCAATTTAAAAACACGAACCTTAAGGTATGATGATTTAAAATCAGGAAAAAGAACTTTTCCCCAGGCAGACGGGCCTTAATACGGCCTCACTGTGCTGAATTTGCAGTAAAATTTAGTCACGTTTTGTAATTTTTGCAGCCTTTTGAACGACAACAGCCTCACTCAACTAAACGAGAGTGTGTTTCATAACTTGCCGAATCTGACGTACTTGTAAGTTATAATTAATTTTTTCTGAAGTGTAATATACACTTTAGTTTCCGCTCTCTCGCTAAGACATGCATTGTATGAAGTTGCAAACAATCGGACGATTTTTATCAGGGCGTGTTTTTTAAATTAAAATCATCAGCTTGATTCCAACGGCAGAAAGAAAAGTTCAGTGAAAGGGTTTGCTATACTGTTAAGTTCCCTCTCACTCGACAAGGCGCCTGCCCCTTAATAACTAAACAAACGATTGCAAAATAAATAAACAAACCCCATAATTCTTGCCAGCAGTTAATGCCATACTCAGTTCTCAAGCCTCATTTGTATAAAACACCTGAAGTTGCTTTAATCCACTAAGAATTTCTCCTTATATTGTTGCAGTGCTGATTCTATACCTTGCTCTAGTTTACTTTTTTAAGAAAGTTGTAAAAAAAATCTGAAACAACATTACAATCCAAATGATCTACTGGAATGTTAAATATTCCCACGTGCAATTCAATGCAGCTTAATGGTATTTGCGTTTGTAGGTATTTGCAGTACAAAAAATTGAGAGATCTGCCCAGGAATGTCTTCAGCAGAAATACGCAACTAAAGAGACTGTAAGGAGAAAGTGTGATTTGTTAAGAATACAGTTATTTAATTTTTGTTTATTATATAGTGCTAAATTGTAAAGATTGTTAATCTCTAAAACTGTTACGTGTTTAACCTCACTTTTTCCGACATCTTGCTCTTTGGTGCAGGCGCTTAAACAACAACAATCTAACGGAGTTGAATGAGAGTCTGTTTCGAGGCTTGAAGGAATTGGAAGATCTGTGAGTAGATAGAATTTACATCATAACAGAATATTACCACTTGTCCACAATACATAACATGCAGCTATGGCATGTCACCAGAAAACAGTCACGCACACTTATTTTGATGTATCACATATACACCGCCTTAAGGTTATGGACAAAAAATGAACACACTTCATTTTCTAGGTAAGACATAAAACTAACCGATTTAATTTTGGCATGACAAATATTTGCAATGTATAATACAGATATATCCTGGTCGGTTGACCCATTACAAAGGTGGAAAGAACATGTTATCATTACACATTCCTCATCAACTGCATCACTCACGGGTCTAGTACGAACCAACAAAATGACCAGCTCCCAGGTGGCTTGTTAGCTCAGTTGTCAGAGCACATAACTGCGACGATCACTCACATATTCATTCAGTGTGTCTTGGAAAGCGCACTCAGTAGACCCAGTGGAGTATTTCTGTAAAAAAGATGCAAGTCTTGAAAACGTAATAATAATAATAATAATAATAATAATAATAATAATTAATATTTCTGTAGCGCAAATTAACATTTATATAACAACAAATAATTCAAATAAACATAACATGATAAGAATCCCAACTGGCCGGAGGCAAACCAGTTGGCTATTTACAAGGAAGACCGAGGAGTTGAACCAGGGACTACCCAGAACAACACCAGTTAGCGGCCAGAGCGGGATTTGAACCCGGGACAACCGCATTGAAATCCAGCGCCCCTAACCGCTCGGCCATCCTGCCATCCATCCAAACATGGATGAGTTACTATGTGCTACCGTTTTCGTTGCAGGGACTTTTATTGAGATTCTCTTGAAAACTGGGAACATCAATATACTTATTTTAACTTATTATTCAATTTTTTTTTATCTAGGTGGTTATTCCGCAACAATATTACTGTCCTTCACCTAAAAGTGTTCGCAGATCTGACAAAATTGAATGAACTGTGAGTTCTCTCCCACATGCTTTTTTATTCTATATCTTTAACTGCACAATTACATTTGAAGTGAACGGCTCTAGGCCTTGACCAAGTCAGAGTGGATGCCATCCATCGTATCCATGTTAATGTATTGGGCAAGATTTCAATTCACCAAAGGTCAATCTAGAAGTATGCCCAACTTTGAAATTGGGCAATTTCATAAATTGAAAATAGTGTAACTGACATGTTTACTGCATAACTGCCTTGTGAAGGAGACTACCTTGATGGTTTTCTGTCTTACGAAACTACAAAAACACGATCTTTGTTATTAGTATCTTCATTATCTATTCTTTCCATGTTCACGCTAAGTGTCGAGCCATTGTCGTGATCAATTAAACCATAATACATTATGGTGAACTTTGTTGTGGAGTGCGCTTTTTGTCTTTGAATAGATGGAAAACACAATCTCCTTCCTATCATCCGTTGATAAAAATGCAAGAAACAGTTCTTGTTTTTGGGAGAAAAATAATTCCTGCCTTTTTTGTATCCTGATTGTTAGTTTGGCATGGCCGCCAGTCTCTTAATTCAGTTTTATGTTGTCTGTGTCTACAGGGATTTATCGAACAATAACGTGAAACGCTTACCAGAAGGAGTTTTTGATAGCCTGACTAACCTCACGTTTCTGTAAGTAGGAGTGAATACGTTATTAAGCAAAGTAGCTCACCGTCGCCCCCACCTACCTCAGCCCTAAGTGGCAAAGAAGATAGCAAAATAAACAAAGTCCTAAAGGGAGTCCGATAAGAAACAAAAGGCTGCATTTCCGTTTAGACTTAAATTTCCCCAAATTTGATTTAACTTTCAAGGTATCACCACCACCCCATATATGTAGAAAAGATTTCAATCCAAGCAGGAATAGTGGTTATGACCGTCAGACACAGGCCGCAGCTCTAACCACTGAGATGATGCTGATAAATAAAGGAGGCAAATTTTAAGAGTTTGGTTATGATTAAGAAAAAATGCAACCGACATAATGTAAGTCACTGCCTCAGGAAAACAAAAAGTAAATCTGAGTCACCAAACGGAGTCGATGTAATAAACTTCAGTGCAACGATCTGATGCTCTGACTAATGAGTTACTTCTCTTGGTTCATATTATGTGAGCCTTATTCTGTACACATCTTGAACGAGGCAAAGCCTTCTGTCTTTCCTGGGTAAATATTATTTTATACACTCGTTGTTAACTCTTCACTGCATTCTTGAGATTCATTTTATAAAAGTAGCAAAACAGCCTTAAACAATTGGCATTTGATGTAACCGTAAAGTCCACAATAAGCATATCCAAAGTAGAAAGTGTAATCGCTGTCGATAGCCTAAGCTTTTATATATGGTTATGTAACAGGTTGATAAAGTGTATGTTTCACCCTTTTGATGCTACCATCTTGACTGGTATTGTCCTTTTTCAGGTTTCTGGCCCATAACAAACTGGAAGATTTCTCGGCGGTCATCTTTAGAAACTTGACGAAGCTGAGGATACTGTAAGTAAACTTTATTTGCGGTTATGAAAATAAGAGGAAACGAGAAAAAGATGATAATATTATATGAAATATTTGTGTACTAGCTAGATTATAATTTCTTAGGGCACCCTTATCACAACAGTAGAACAAGTAAGGTGTTACTTATTTCAAGTTCTATTCTGTTCCAAGTGCTGTATTTACCAAGGTCATTATTCCAAATTGTAATCCCTGAAAGTGGATTGAGATATTATAGGTTTTGTAGTTAATGCTCAAACGTTGTTCCAAAATCATTGTACAACAAACCAATAAATAAAAGAAACATCGCAAAATAAAATATATATACAATTCCAAACAATGTAGAACTGCAAGAGGAAGCACAAACTTATCGGAATAACATTTCTCGGTAGTGAGAATGGTTACTTTCATTTCATTTTTACTGATATTATCACAATACAATACTCCTATCCACGGAAATTGTTTTCAAAACTTAACATGATTATGTTAAAAATTTAAGCCACTAACTATGCTAAGAATCAAAGTAGCTTTGGGGAATTTTAGCGCCCGTTGTATGTCATATTTCATAATTTCCTTCGGCTAAAAGGGGAAGGTTCACAGCAAAGCAACGAAGCAGTGTAAATTGGAAAAGAAATTGGAGAAGAACAGGATAACGAAGCTCCATCGTGATCATTTCAAGGGCCTGGTAGAGTTGTATGATCTGTAAGTTGGATAATAATACTTACAACCAGGAAGGTCCAACATCTCCACTAAACATACCTTTCCACTGACTATATTTGTTCTTTGATCCGCCAACATTGAACAGTAAACCTGTGAGAAGGCATCAAGCAAACAAACATCTGAAGCATGTTTTCTTGCCACTATCAGGAAACATATATTGTTTGAGATCCTTTCTCTAACTTGAACACCAGTTTAAAAAGATTTATCAGACTTCGGAAATGGGAGGGCTTAAGTACTGAAGATCCTATTCATCCTAAAATCGGATTTCTTGGTTGTGGTGTACTTAGCACAAGAAAGTGAGTGAAATTGCATCACCACTGTTAAACCTTTGGTAACTTCAGCATAGCTTATAATCAAGTTTACTTGTCTTAATTATAATTACTTTGATATTTCGATAACCTCTCCCTAATATATTTATTCTCATTTTATGACTAGTATCTTGTAACCCTAAAATGAAATTGGTGGCTACAAGTGATTGTCTGCCTTTACTGAGTGACGATCACTTTTAAGATAAACGAGATCGACTTTCTGTAAACTTGTTTGTTGTTTACAATGTTGGTTTTTGTGATTTCGTCTGAAGGTATTTGCAGGGGAATTCGATCGAAGTACTCACTGAAGGAATATTTGATGGATTAGACAGCCTTTTGTCCGTGTAAGTAAAATAATCTGTGGATATGAAATCAATAGGATAATCTGTTGAGGATTTTCGGTAGTTTGAACGAAAAGAAAAGGTTAAATAGTAACGATTTAGTGAAAGAAATGGAAAAGAAGATCAGTGGTCTAATAGAATGTTTATGGTAATTAATTAAGGTAATTAATTGAAAAGGATGTAGTATTGTGGTTTTCTTTCAAACTTGGCACAATTGATATTCATGCCTAGGACATGGCAATAAAAGGATGGGTTCACCGTGCTTGTTTTCGCCCTGCAAGCCCATTATTCTACGTTTTTTTACGGAGTCGCGAGAGAAATGTTCGACCCTTTCTCATCGGAAAAAAAGTGTTATTATGTAGCAATAACTATGAATAGTAGTAAAACCTAGAGCCCAATTGTTTGTCTGGGCTATAATCTTTCAGTTTAGTGGTTTCAAATTGCCCGATTTTGTAAATAATGTAAGGAAATTGGACCACACGTCATACTCTTCCATGGACCCAATATAGCGTTTTACGTTATTTATATATAAACAAGCCAACTTCTATTGAGGCCCTGTTAGGGGCGGGGGAAGGGTGGGGCGGGGGGTCTTTATGTCCTCCGTCTGAATTTCAAACCTTTACATGTCACAAGTTTGAAGGGCCGCAAGTCGCTGTCGGAATTTCATGCATTGACACTGGTGTCGATGTCGCAATTTCGGGAAGTTCGGAACTTTTCTGAGTTTCTTTCTCCAACAAAAAATATGCGATGTCGTAATTCAGGGGTCGTAACTCAGTGTGTTTCCAAACAGAAGACAGACACATAACGATTAACTTTTTGAAAATACAAACTCATTCTTGTCATTCTCCTCTGCGGAAGTAGCCGAATGCCATAAGGTCGCTGTCTTATTTAAAATTGCCAATGTCGCTGCCCGCCATTTCACGGGATCGCTCTTGTCGTTAGTTGCCACTACACTTCCTTCATGTCGCCATTTCAGAGCCGTGTCGCCTGTCGGAATTTACCCTAACAGGGCCTCCCTACTATTAAACTTATTTCTCCTTAAAATACGTTTTTCGTGTGCCTATTACAAGTAAATATAAAAATGAGTAAAGTACAAAAGGGTGGTCAGCGTGCTCGTTTCTTTGCAACAGGACGACAAAGGGAAAATGTCCAGTGACAAAGCTCAATGTCAAGGAAAATACGTCATGTTTCTAATGTGTGCGAGCACAAGCGTGCGCATTCCCGACCCTAAATCTCTTCCCTTCTGCGGATGTCTGACGGGCTTGACGGCGGGAAGAGCTCTGGGAAACTGTACGCAAGCGTAGCCAAAATCTAGCTATTGAGGTCTCACAACACATGCCTGAGGTCTCAAACCAAAATGAGGTCGCTCTTTGAAAAATCCTTACAGTATGGTTTAGCAAAAGGTGGTAAAGACTCTAAACGTCGCTTAAAGGTAGAGCAGAAATCAATTATTGAAGCTGTTGTTTGTTTAAGGAAAGACGTTTAAGGGGTTTCACTCATGTTTGTTTATTCGAAGCTAGCTTGCTTCAAGAGAGTATAATCCGCGTGTTGTTAAGTTCAGTTTTACGCTCGTAACAAGTTGGCCAATCAGAGGTAATTTCATTGTTTCAATTGACAACCAATCAGAGCTGTAGGCTTGCTTATAGTTACCCAGAGCTCTTTCCGCCGTCACGCACGTTAGATATGGGGTCGAGAATGGAGCGTGCACTAAATGACGCCATAAGTTATGCGCAGTGAGGATGCCCATCCAATTTTGAGCAATCTCCTTAAGCTGCATGACTTCCTTATGCTCTTGCACTTTTTAACGTTCAAGGACATAGTTACCGGCCCTATCTCTATTCAACCCTGGCTATTTTACACCTTTTGTATGCGAACAGGATATTGGGCTTCAGAGGACAAACATCTGTAATTTGCTATCGGCACCAAATTTCCGTTAGTGTCATTGTGATAGCGTGATTTAGCAGATTGTATTGGCTGAGGTCTCCTTCACCAATTCTTCTGTTAACTTTGAAAGCATAACTGAAATCCTTTAAAGCTTCGTATTAGTCAGTATGTCGAAAACTATCGGGTATGTCGCGTTCGTTGCGTGACTTTGTTATGTCACGGTACTGTTCAAGTAAGGATTGCGTGCAAGTATGCGTGAAAGAATGTTCGTGGATTGAGTGAACCTGTCAGAAAAGAGCTTCTTAGCCAATGAGTGTTTGTTTGTATATGGAACGCAAGAAAGATAAAGTATCGTGTTTGTGGTTGGGAGGGTTTTTTTACTGTTGTTAGCGACGGGACTGGGAGTGCTCTCTCTTTTCAATAAAGCTGCTTGGATTTTGCGATTGTGAAAGTGTGGACCTCTCTAATTATTTCCCACATTATTGGCACCTCCGACGGGACGCCCTGCACCGTGATTAGTGATGTCCAAAAAGCAACTTAGCGAATTGGACGCCAAGCGGAAGACGCTTAATCTTCGGCTTAAAAGTACTGATGTAGTGATCGAGAAAAGGGAAAAGGAAGCCATTGAGAGGCAACGCGCCTCAGTCGTTGCTCTGGCCGGAGAGATAGATTGTTTACGAGTATCTATCCAAGAAGCGAAGTTCACTGCTGGTGAGTCAGAGGAGAATGTGGAATTGTGGTCTGAGGAAATTGAGTCACATCTCTCTGAGGCAGATGAGAATGCCGCGAAATTATCTAAGTGTCTCAAAGAGATGGAAACCGAGATACGAGACCTCGAGCGAAATCAAAGCCATGCGAAAGCAATGGAGATGGAGAAGCAGTTGCTACAACAAAAGATGGAGGCTGCTATCAAGCAAAAGGAGCTGACTGAAAAATCATCAGTGGTAAAGCTTCCCAAGTTAACGATTACGAGCCTCGATGGCACACCCATCGACTGGGTGCGGTTTGAGAGCCAGTTCACTGCGATGATTCATAACCAAAGCGTGCCGGCGATAACTAAGTTTTCGCACCTTAAGGAGTTGCTCGACCCAAGGATACGCAGCGTAATCGATGGTTTGCCGTTCAATGAAGAAGGCTATTCGCGTGTCATGAAATATCTGCGTGACAAATACCAGAACCCCGATGAGATCGCTGGGGCTTAAGTAATTAACCTTTTGGAGATGCCTGCAGTTACGGAACGAGATGTGGCCAGAATACATCAGTTCTACGAGAAACTACTCTTCAATATTGAGAGCTTGGAGACCTTGGGGAAACTTGACCCACTACAAGGGGTGTCATACTATATCCTTGTAAAGAAGTCGGAATTACTACGAAGCGAGTAAGTGTCACATGTGTCTAGTGATTGGCGTTCGTGGTCATTTGCTGATCTCTTAGAAGCTCTCCGGAAATGGACAGACACGAATCCCGTCGTGGAAACAGCTGGAAAGGGAGCTAACCCGAAACGCTCAACTTTACCAAGCGATCGCATTTATCACTCCCAAGATCGGTACGTTGGCAATTGCGTGTATTGTGACAGCGGAGAACACCGTTCCTCTGAATGAGACAAGCTGTCAACACTTGATGAGCGGAAGGCATTCCTCGCGAACAAAAGGCTCTGCTTTAATTGTGCAGCGGGTCAACACAGCGCTAATCAATGCCCTAGCAAGTTGTCGTGCCGGGTGTGCCGTAGACGTCACCACACTTCTATATGCCAACAAGCGTCTGCTGAGCCGAACTTGACGGCAAATATTGTGGGATCTTCAGTCATACATCCGGTGGTCATTGTTGATGTTTGTGGTCACAAATTCCGTGCACTCCTGGACAGTGGAGCAAGCCACTCCTACGTGTCCTCCACGTTAGTCGAACTTACTCGCGTGCAAGCAGTCAAGAGTGGAACATGTCGTGTGGCCACGCTGCTGGGAGTGGCAACAACGAAGCTGCTAGAATATGACCTATGTCTGCGGTCGGTTAACCGGAATTTCGAGTTGAACACACGCGTCACGCAAATCAACAAAAGAGAGCTCCTCACGCTGGATAATCCAAGCTATGCCGATCGCATCGCAGGTCACTCTCACTTGTATGATGTCCATCTAGAAGACCAATCCTTGGAAGATCACTTGCCAGTACATATCATTCTTGGGGCGAACGATTATGCGCAGATCCGTACACGCGTGCCTTTGCGTGTTGGACGCCGCGGGGAGCCGGTAGCAGAACACACTTGTTTTGGATGGGCAATTATGGCACCTGGGGTCGAGGCAGACTTGTCCGCTGGATTCTTAGCTGTGGATGCAATCCAAGATTACGAAATGCTTTGTTCTTTGGATGTTCTCGGACTAGCAGACTCACCCGCTGGCGATCAACAAGAGGTCTACAGGGAGTTTCGTGAACAGCTGTCACGCAACACCAAAGAAGGATGGTATGAGACTGGGCTGCCATGGAAAGGCGATCATCCCCAACTCCCATCGAGCCGCGAGGGCAGCCTACGCCGCTTACGAACTTAGGGGGAGCAGGGATGGCGTAGTGGTGAGAGCACTCGCCTTCCACCAATGTGGCACCGGGTTCGATTCCCTGTGGTGACGCCATAAGTGGGCTGAGTTTGTGTTGGTTCTCGACCCTGCTCCGAGGGTTTTTCTCCGGGTACTCCGGTTTTCCTCCCTCAGCAAAAACCAACATACCGCTTATTCGAGCTGGCTGTAGACTGTGCTCCAAGGTCATACATGGACCGTATAGCGGCTGCCAGAGGCGCCTTGTATATGCTTTCGGTTCGACCTTGTTGAGCTGCGTCCTTGCTGTACTTTGCGAGGACGAGTAGCACAGACAGTTATTATTGTTAAATAGCGAAGTTACGGCAAGTGGGGAGACTACAAGAATATGATGAAATCATACAAGACCAACTTAAGGAGGGCGTGGTCGAACCAGCACCCTCAGAGCCAGTCGGAAGAGAGTATTACATGCCACATCGCGCGGTCATCAAGGACAGTGCTGAAACTACTAAGCTCCGCGTGGTATACGACTGCTCTGCCCGAGGCGGTAAAGGATTACCTTCTCTAAACGATTGCCTCGAACCTGGACCAGCCCTTCAGAACAAACTCTGGGACGTCTTGGTCCGAGGGCGTTTCCAATCTGTTGCTCTTGCTGGAGACATGCGCAAGGGTTTTCTACAAGTGCGGATCAGAGAAGGAGAGCGTGACGCACTTCGTTTTCACTGGTTGAGGGACTTACACTCTACTGAGATCCAAACTCTAAGGTTCACGAGGGCGCTGTTTGGCCTTGCACCCTCTCCATTTCTGCTAGGAGGGGTGGTGGAACAACATCTGGAGAGTTGGAGTGATCGACTTCCAGAAAGCGTGGCCGAGATCCTGCGAAGTCTCTATGTGGATGACCTTATTTCCGGAGGGCCCACAGTATCGAGGGCTAAGAAGTTAAAGGATGATGCAACAGCGATCTTTGCAGACGGTGGTTTTCAGCTTCACAAGTGGCACTCTAACGCACCCGAGCTGGAACGCGACTCTCAAGAACAACCTGCAGAGACCGAAGACACCTATGCCAAGTTCCAACTGGGCTCTGCCTCGGTGGAGGGGAGCAAACTACTCGGACTTGGTTGGAACAAAGCTGAAGACACCCTGAGTGTTTGGTTTCCTGAAGAGAATGCTGAGCTGACGAAGAGGGGAATGTTAGGGAGACTAGCTCGAATCTACGACCCTCTCGGTCTCGTTTCTCCCACTTCATTGGAAGGAAAGCTTCTTTACCGAGAGGCTTGCGAGCTTAAGCAAGCCTGGGACGCTCCTCTGCCTGATGAACTTGCAAGAAAGTGGAGAAAATAGGAAAGCAATCTCCCCTCCAGCGTCTCGACCAGAAGAACACTAGCACCCCATCGCTAGTCCATTGAAGTGGTGGAGCTCCACAGTTTTGGTGACGCTAGCGGGCACGGAGTCTCCGCCGCTGTGTACGCTGTTGTGCGACAGGCATCTGATACAACACAAGGGCTGGTAGCAGCGAAGGCGCGTCTAGCCAAGCAACGGTTGACGATCCCAAGGCTTGAACTTGTAGCGGGGCATATGGCAGTAAACTTAGTCGACAATGTACGAAGAGCCTTGGCTGGCTTCCCTGTGACATCGGTTTGCTGTTGGCTTGATAGTACTGTCGCGCTACATTGGATTCGAGGCAGCGGCGAATACCGCCAGTTCGTAGCCAATCGAGTTCGAAAAATCGGGGAACACGCTATCAATGAGTGGAGGCACGTGCCGACCGCCCAGAATCCGGCAGATCTCGGGAGTCGTGGTGGGTCTGTTGTAGAGTCGGCTCTGTGGTGGTACGGACCGTACTGGCTTGGAGATCGAGACTCGTGGCCAGAAAATCCAGTGACAGCTGCCAGTGCAGAGTCTGACGCTGAGTCCAAAGCCGTGAAAGAGATGCTAGCTGCTACCACGATTGATGTTAAGACAGACGAGTTCGCCCAGTTACTAAGCAGTCATGACCTCCAGAAAACCCTACACATATGTACGTGGATTGCAAGGTTCGTGCACAACTGCCGCCCAAACGTTCCCAAACTTGAAGGTCCAATCACCGCAGCAGAGCAGGAGTCGCGAACTGATTGGCGGATCCGGAGAGTCCAAGCTCGTGCCAGGAGCTCCCCAAAGTTCGCTGCCGAAAGAATGCAACTAAATCTACAGATTAACAGTGAGGGAATCTTGGAGTGTCGAGGGAGGATTCAGGGTCGCTACCCAGTCTACTTGCCGGATGACTGCTTGTTCCAATTTGAGCGTCTAATTGGTCTCTTTAAACAGGCTTTCTTTAAGACGATCGGGGAGGAATGCTGTCCTGGACGGAGCTGTGTTAAGTTGTCCTCGACGTCGAAACGCAGCTCAACCGACGCCCACTGTTTTATGTCGAGCATGACATCCAGTTTCCGCTGCTCACACCAGCTTCTTTCTTGTTCCAAAGAAGCAACCGCCTACCTGAACAGGAAACTTGGCGAGAGGAGCCCGGGAACCTTCGTAAACGAGCAAAGTATCTGAGGTCCTGTAAAGACGCTGTTTGGAAACGCTGGACCCGAGAGTACCTGGCGGCTCTTAGAGAAAGGCATCAGTGCAACCGAAAAGACAAGAACAAATCGCTAAAGATAGGTGACTTGTTCTCATCCGCTCAGTGGAAAGAAATCGAGGGAAGTGGCCTCTGGGTGTGGTGGTTGAGCTGTTCAGCGGACGAGATGGAGCTGTTCGGGCAGCAAAGCTACGTGCCGGGAAAGCCTTCTTGGAGAGGCCAGTCCAGCATCTCTACCCTCTGGAGTTATCCTGCGACGGCGCCAAACCAGTCAACGAGCCATCCGAGTTGAATCCTGAGACCCAGCCCGTTCGAGCCAGGCGTGATGCTGCAGTTGCCGCCCAGTTGCGCATCCGAGACGTTGCGGAAGAATTAGACCTGTGAGAACTGAGACAATGTATGCGGATCTCATATAGATCACTGTAACTGAGCACCTCATACTCTGGTGCTAAACTTTGAACAATGGTTTTCGTAGTTTTAGCTTTTGCATCATTTTTTATAACTTTAATGGACCATAGTTTCGTTTTTGCATGTGTTTCTTTCCCGATAACACATGGGGGAGAGTGTCGAAAACTATCGGGTATGTCGCGTTCGTTGCGTGACTTTGTTATGTCACGGTACTGTTCAAGTAAGGATTGCGTGCAAGTATGCGTGAAAGAATGTTCGTGGATTGAGTGAACCTGTCAGAAAAGAGCTTCTTAGCCAATGAGTGTTTGTTTGTATATGGAACGCAAGAAAGATAAAGTATCGTGTTTGTGGTTGGGAGGGTTTTTTTTTCTGTTCTTAGCGACGGGACTGGGAGTGCTCTCTCTTTTCAATAAAGCTGCTTGGATTTTGCGATTGTGAAAGTGTGGACCTCTCTAATTATTTCCCACAAGTAGTTGGTTCTTTTAAACAATGGCAATGGTCTCGTTATTATGGCTGTTTTGATATTTACCATGACGTGTCTACCGTCTTGAATATATATCATTAATTTTGTTGAATAAAGTAAAAGACCGAATAAATAAAGTATGGAAGACATTAGCTGCATATTAGTTCATCAGAAAAACAGCCGATACTTTTTAATTTCAGTTTCACTTTCTCCAGTCAGCATCAAATAAACTTCATCTCCAAAGTGTTCACGTGAATGAAAATCAAGCGAAAAAATCGAAATGAAAAGTGGAAGAGCTGCCAGTTTTGTATAACTGTACTACTTACATAAAACGTAGGCAAACGTACTCAGTATCGCTTTGCTGAAAGAGAATATCTCTTTTCTTGATATAGTGTGTGTTCATAATGAAGAGAACGTAATCGTTAATTTAAGTTATCACGTGCTCCTCGCACAGTGACAAAGAAGCGCCGCGTAATTTTTTATTGATTGGCGGTGTAGTGCCTTATCACTGACTGCAAGCTTTCAGAAGTCATTTCTGTACATCTGTGTCACAATGAGGAGTTAAAGCCTGGAAAGAAAGGTTCCCGTAGTACCAGACTTGCTGCATCAGCAAAAACTAAATAAAAGACGCCTTATCACACTTCAAAAGTCGATCTTTGTGGTTATGCGGCCTTTAGAAAACCGGAAAGCCTGGAATTCATGTGATGGCTCGAATGCATGTCTATCCGCGGAATCTACAAAACGATTGCAGGTATTTGTCCGAATGATTTCAGACGTTTGCTGCTTCTCGAAGAACTCGATAGGAGAACGGCAACCTTGACAAAGTAACAGGTTTTCTCCCCGTCATGGCACTTGTTGAAGGCTTGTTGAAGGCACTTATCCTAGCTGCAACTACCACTCTTTAAGGAGCTTCATTTGAATTTTTTTTAAATAATGGCAGCAGTCAGAAATCTGGCAGAATGGAATTCCATTCACTGAGTTCAAATTCAGGTTGTCAAAGCTGAAAACGGTTTGTGCAAATAACTGAAAGGAACGCGAAATCTGCTGGAATGCGTTTTAAGAGACGTTTCGCCTAAACATACGAACACGCCCTTAGCACTGAGAAAAATTATTAACGTAGAAGACAATCACCTGATACTTAGTCACCTGTCAGGAGGCAGACGAGCTAGAGCCGGACCTGAACCCGGGGCCTCTTCATCGCAGCTCCATCGCTCTTACCACCCGACCACTCTGCCTCACCACCTGTTTTTAGCCAATTCGCCGACTAAGTATCCGGGAATTTTCCTCCACACACAATGAATGTGTTTATTCCTCTTGTGGTAGCATTAACAACGCTAAATTACAAGAGGGACCACTAAAGCCTGGTTTTCACTAGCGATGCAACCACAAGCGCAAGCATATGTAGCTTATGCCAAGTGAAAACAAACGTCGTTTTCACACTACGCAAGCAAACGCAAGCAAAAGCGCAAGCACAAGAAAAGGAAAATTTTTTATCCTTGCGCTTATGCTTGCGCTTATGCTTATGCTTGCGTTAAGCCCGTTTTCACGGTGAAATAAACGCTCTTGTGCATGCGCTTGTGCTTGCGTCGCTAGTGAAAACTAGTCTTAACAAAATACAGTAGAACCCCGGTAACTCGACCTCTGAAGGCAAACGAAAAACTGTTCGAGTTAGCGTGGTCCATTAAAATATTCAATTTTCCAGGTTAATAATTAATAGTTTATTGATTTTCAGCACTTCGGTATACAATACAATTCAAATTAAACTTATTTCACGAGAAACTAATACATTTTGTAACAACTGTAATGATTATGCATTCTTACGACAATGCAATCAAATACGTGATCTGTTCGTTGCACTAATTAAAACCAAATAGCTCCAGTCTAGTGTTAAAATTCGATCAATCGATAAGAAAAGCTAATGGGATATCTCAATGAGTCTCCGTGGCGAGCTATAAGAACCAGAAATTCGATTAAGCGGGGTAAATTTTAATCAAGGGAAACGAAATTTAGTTCGAGTTAGTGGGGTTTTCGAGTTATCCGAGTTCGAGTTAACCTAGTAAAAATGACTGAAAAGTTGGATCAAATCCAAGGGAATTGAGACTCAGTTCAAGTTAGCGGGGGAGTTCGAGCTATCCGAGTTCGAGTTACCGGGGTTCTACTGTACATAAGTGAAGCACGATCGACTGGCTGAGTGTAGTTCTGACAAGGAGTGCATATGGTGACACTGATTGGTGTTTCGAGAATCTAAGCGAAAGTCATCGTCTGAGAGTCAAATGATTTTTATGACGACTTTGTTGCTCAAGTCGTGATGTTACCGGTCATCATTTAGTTAAGCTGTGTTGTTTTGGCTGTGAATACTGTAAACAGTGATTGGTGCGTTTCGATCCGTCTTTTGTTAGTTAATTCAGGACTACACTTTCCCGGACGATCATACTTGATTTAGTAATGATATGACTCCTGAGTTCAAATAATTCATGAATGATGCCTGTCGTTACTACAGTGACCTGTCCAACAATGACATCCGAAATGTCTCCAAGAGAACCTTCAGGGATATTACATCGGTGCGATTTTTGTAAGGACATATAAAAGGACCGTACCAATCCAAGCCACCTATAGACAATATTGAATAGTTAAATCTATATGGCCATATCAATTGCTTTGCGTACGCGTTCAAAATTAGCTTTAGCAATGGAACTTTTAGGTCTTGTCTTGCCAACGTTATTATTAACTTGTTCAAAGACAATTAAAAAATACATATATTTAAAATATTTGCTTGTGGCAAATCACTTATAGGAGACTATTAATGAAAATGAAAAACGTTCCAAATCTTTCGTTCTTATCACAAGGCCTTCGTCAGCAGAAATGGATAGATTCATGGCTTCGCGGCTAATTTGTCACGTGACCTTTTTCATCAAGTGACGGGATACGAATTAATAAGTTGAATGCTTCAATAAACACCTATACAGCATCAACCAGCACGTACAGTTTAACAGGGAAGTGGAAGGGAAAGGGTCTTGGCTTTCCTGGATAAGCGCAATCATGAAAAAGATGACCGGAGCATCAAGACCACTCTCCACAGGACACCCACTCACACCTGCTAGTATCTGAACATCCACTCCAATCCTCGCATAAAACACAACAGGCCTGTTATACAGATATTACTGAATAGAGCGAGTTCATGATCACTGAAAAAGAAGACAAATGAAGGGAACGCAAACACCTTAGAGAGACCTTCAAAGCCAACGGTTACGAGAAGTGGGACTTTCAAACTCCTTGGGAAATTAGTCGTGAAACTTTTTTCCTTATCGATTGATTGATTACGAGCTGTTACAGTAAGATCAAAAGCTTCAGAACATGTTTACGTTTGATTTGTAGTCTCTGTATAAGTGATTTGTTACAACTTAATATGAGAGAAAGAAGAAAAATAAGAGTTCAAGATGCAAACAAATGCATATGAAATAATCGAAGAAAGGTAAATAAAAAAGAGTAAAATCTATCAACAGATTGCTCACTGGATTAAAAATGGCATCTGCTTGCCGAACTGAAATGTTGTCTTCTCTACTTGGCTTCTTTTCTTTTAAATTACAGATATATGCACTTCAACTTGATGTATGACCTTCCTGAGGGTTTCTTCTTTGAGATGGAAAATATAACACGGATGTAAGATGACATTTTCATTCTTAAAAATATTAACGTTAACCATTGTATTGATTGTAATATTGTCCTTTTTGGAGACGTAATATGTAATATTTCCGAAAACCCTTGTCTCCTGGTGCTGTTTTTTTAAAGGAATTTCTGTTCTAAATATTAAGAGTTAAGATAACTTAGAAGTTACCGATGATATTTGGCTACAACAGGTTAAGCACCAACACTGAATGGTAATGGTAATGGATTTATCTACCACACATATCACATAGTTTCATGGCGGTTTACAATTCTTTTATGGGGTGAGATCGGACGTCAGCCTGTAAAGGCGCCTCTGGCAGCCGCTGTCAGTCCATATGTGATTTCACCCACCCAACCCAACTATATGAATGTGAAAGACAGATGAGAGATAAAGAAGACTCAGAGAAAGTCTAACCGTTCGCAGATCTAAGTACAAAGATAGCACTTTCCCCTCAATTATTTAAAGACCCTGAGTGTTGGTCCAGACGGGGTTTGAACCCGCGACCTCCCGCACGCTAGCCCGGTACTCTACCAACTGAGCTTAGCCAATCGGTGAATTCGCAGTGAGTCCGTGAAATTCATCCCTATTGTCCCGGGGAGGAAGAGTCTGGCAAATTCGTGCTGCAACTTATCTCCACGTTATTAGTTCTTCTATTTCATTTCGTATTATTTTCATTTTCGTCAGCAACTCAGTCCGTTAATTATTACTATAACATGGCTTATAGAGGAACAACCACAACCCCACTCCATCCTCTGCAATTTTCACGTGAAAATTCTCCGAACTTTGCCTGTTCAAGTGCATTTAACCCCACAAAATATTTTTTCGTTAACTAAATCTTTTCACCTCGTCGAAACGCATTGCTCGTTGTCTTGACTTTTCATAGGTTGTAAAAGTTACGAATTCTAGTCTTCATCTGCCCCAAGACCGAGTTAGTAAGGGGCATGGGTGTAGCCCTGGTTTGACGTCAGAAACTGGTTTGCATGCATGTTTACATAGACTTACCGCGATGCAAATCAGTTTGAGACGCCAAACCTGGAATACTTCCAGCCCCCTAACTAGCTCGGTCGTGGGACAGATGATGGCTACATTTATATATATATATATATATATATATATATATATATATATATATATATATATATATATATATATATATTTTAGGGTTAGGTGCACTTTAAAAGTGCAAAGGACAACTGAGGAAACCATAAAATAACGATAAATGCTATTTTATGTTGACATCCTCTGGACACGTACCTCTGTTATTATTCAACACACCGTGACAATGTCTAAATATGGTCATAGCGCGCTCAATATTCGTCATGCTTACTCAACAGATATCAGTCCTGCGATGTACGTAACTTGTTTTCTGCATCTCGGAGAAAAAATGGCGTCTTTTCGAGCTTTTTTGCTATATGAACGCAGAAAATTGTACTTTGTCATCAATTTGTTGAATAATAAGAGAATTATCCCGCTCCATCTGGCGGAATATCGCCTGATTTTAGCCAACTCGACCTAAACAGGGGATATTCCGTACAATTTCGCAGGATAATCTTTAAATATCTGCAGCTTGAAACAGTTTTTTAAATAGGAAAACTGACTTTAGTGGCCTGTGCCAACTCTCGCTTCGAAAAAAGATGTTTTTGATTAAAAACGCTGTTCATGGAACACAGCAAGTTAAGTCATTGTCAATTTCAGGTACGATGGAAGTCGCCAGCAGCATCCCGCGCTCTCACGGACATTTGAGATATTACAATTTTGGCGTTTCGCAAAAAGATTAAACTTTGTCAGTATATATATTCGAGAAAGACACTGGATGAGGCCTATGATGACTTGTTTCTCTTTGAGTTAAGTATTGTCTCATTTGTCATTAGAGAAGTTGATATTTTTGAATGAGCCTACGTCCCACGAGATTCATTCGAGTAATAATTTTATAGGTGTCGTTTATCAGCTTCATATTTGTAAAACGTTTCATTGATCTGTTGTTATTACATTACCCTGTAGCAAGACTTAATATTTGTTGTGTTGTGTAACTGTAGTATTTAAAATATTTATTTTCGGTCTAGAACTCTTGATTCCAACATGGTGTGCTGCCACGCGGAATTCAAGCAAGACGCCGGTTGTGACTATGTCATCAACGACAACTTCGCTAACTGTGACAGTATGTTTCGTAATCCTGAACCAAAGAGAAGTATCTGGGTTATTGGAATTCTATCTCTGATTGGTGCTGTCCTTGTTCTTGTCTGGCGAACGTACGTTAAGGAAAAGAACGCCGCACGGTCTATTATGCTGATGCACGTGGCAGTGGCCGACGGACTGATGGGTGTATATTTGCTGGTTGTTGGTATAATGGATGCCGTATGGTCTGGTGTCAACTATTTGCATGATTTCTATTGGCGAACTGGCCTTCCATGCCAAATAGTAGGAGGCACTGCTGTGTTGTCCAGTGAGGTCTCGATAATGATTCTGTCTCTGCTTTGCCTCGACAGAGTGAACCACATTGTGTTTCCGAAGCGATTTAAGTTGCTAAACCGAAAGAAAACCCGTGCGTTTTGCTTTGTGATCTGGGTGGTTGGGTTTTTCATCGCTTTCCTTCCAACCTTTGGCATCCGATATTTCTATGATCCAGAGTCAGGCATTTACTTCTATGGGAAATCTGTAGTGTGCTTGCCTATTCAGCTTACCCCTGAATTCACATCGGGTTGGGAATATTCCTCTGCCATATTTGTTGGTCTGGACATGTTTTTTGTGGTGTTTATTATCGTTGCATATGCAATGATATTCGGTAAGACCTACCAGTCTAAACGCCGCCTACGCCTTCAAGGGACAAGAAGAGAGAGGACAGGCCAGCAGCCAGACAGCTGATTCAAAGAGGGAGACATCACTGGCCAAACGTCTTGCGGCCATTGTCCTGACTGACGTAGCCTGCTGGGCCCCAATTATAGGATATGGAATGAGATCAGCGGTGGATAAAGCTTTTGAACCACCAGGTGATATCGCTGTTTGGCTGGCTGTTTTCGTTCTGCCAATAAACTCGGTGATAAATCCAATCCTCTACACCTTCTCAACTTCAAAGGTACATAGCAACTTTTCTAGAAAACCATCTTCACTTTATTTTCAATATAAAATGAATATATCTTATGGAAATTTCAAGGTCCTTTATCTCGTTTATCCATATACAACTAAAAATGCCATTGACAGTAGGGGAATTTTTGAGCCAGATCTCAGGCATACTTATACTTTGTCAATTTGGACGATCGTCTTGAGAAACTAAACTAAAGTTGTGGAGAATACCATAAGATATTCTACTTACTTTGAAGTTTATAATAACGATGTTTATTTCATATTAAAGGTGCCACAAAATGGTCTAAAGCATGGCAGTATTGAAAAATATTCCCCATAATTAAGATTGCGGCATACTCCAATATGGAAACGCTTTCAATAAGAACTTGATTTCTTCCCTAGGCGCAAGAAATCTTGGAAAGAAATTGCTAAGGATTTGGAATTACATCCGAGGAATTCCCACCTGTTGCGAAGATGACGAAGGTACATTCGCTTTTGCACATATTACGTGTTCTAAAATATTTAAGATAGTACGCGCCCACTTATTGGTTAATAGGCGTGTTTAGATGAGAGTATGTAAACACGGTTGTGACGTCACGCTGTTTGTGTTTCCGGGTAGAATCTGAAAACATTTCAAAGCTTTCGCAAGACTCGTAAAGCATTTCAAGTACAAATATTAAGTAAATGGAGAAAGAATTGCCAAATTTCGATTTGGGGTTTAGCTATCTCTTTCCCCGTGAGCCCGAGGAAAGAAAGCAAAAGAAAACCCACAGCGCTTTGCCTGCCTCGATGATCGTGAGCTGGACGACCTAAAGCGAAGCCAAGAGGAGAAAATATGCAACAAAATAGGCCGTAAACGTTTTCAAAGGTAATTTTTGCATTAACTACTACAATAAAATTCTTTATAAGACATTCTTTATTTTAAAAAAATGTACACGAAAACGCACACCAAACTATTATGCTACAGACTGTAAATGTCAAATGTTGCCGTGTTTAGGCTGTCAAATTAGCGTAAAATGTATTTTCTCTGAGAACTTCTCATCTTAAAAATATACTATAGCCTTGATCGGCTCCTTGGGCTATGATTCCTATCCAGAAAAACTTCACAAGGCGCGATCGGCGATTCAACTTCTCATCCTTGTTCTCGGGCTGCCGCATCGGGCAAGTCCGCGACACTTTCGGACGCGGTCAAGCACAGAGACATTCATTTCCAGCTTAAATAAACTTCTCGTCTTGAAGTTCTTTCCTTACCGATTCGTATATTTTGAACATGTCTTCTGGTTCTCACCGAACGTTCGATATTTTTCTGCAGGATTTTGGAGGAATCAACGCTGAAATCGCTTTGATCAACATAGCGCTCGCATGTGGCTTGCCAAAACTTTCAGCTTGATTTTTACTTTTATAGCGCGAATTCTGACTGCATGGCAACCTCGTTCCCAGGGTTCTCTCCTACTCGTCCCCCGGAGCGAGAGAGAGAGAGACCCTGGTTTGGGCTGGTCACGTGTCTTCCAGATTTCAGCAGATTACAAATAAGCGGTGTAAGGGAGGGGTAGATAAGTGGAGAATTTGGCTTTACTTAGTCCACTGGCGAGCGTAGCTTATCGGCAATCAAAACAAAGTACACGTGAAGCGCTTCGTGCCGAATTATGTCAACTGGGAATATTCAGCAGACGCCCAAAAAAATCAGCACATCATCCTCTACTGCAAATATCAGTTGTTGCAGGCTTTGTAAATCAGTTGGAGACGTATCTTGCTCGAAGAACATTTATGCGAAAGGAAATCGCGCATTGCTCGCCGCTGCTGAGGACGTCTACGGCCAGCCGTTGAGACAGGATAAATTGTTGCCACATCTGTTATGTAGGCCTTGCGAAAGACGTTTGAAAAATTTTATGTCTTTCAAAACAGTGATCAGTGAAAGTCAGAGTTCTTTTGAAACAGTGAAGCGATGTACAGAAATATCACCATCTGTGCAACGCACTTCGGCCAAGAGTGCGAGGGAGTCTGAAAGAAGAAGCCGCCGCGGTCTAAATTTCGACTGTTCAGAACCAACGCGGTCTTCGTCAGGAAAAGAGGTAAACAACTTCATGTTCGACAGTGTTTCGCTATATTTGTCTTTAGTTACCTTTTGACAGTCCCGGATACTTCAAGGCCGCTTCAGAGAGAGTATGACAAATTTCTTTCAGAATGAGCTTCCTTTGAATGCCTCTGCGATTGTCGAAAATGTTGGGGAAAACAATGTCCAGCACCAGGTAAATTGGTATATACATTTTTTTATTTGCTGTAGTTTAGCCCATATCTCTTTTTAGTACCAATTTCCCTCCGAAGAGGAAAAATATGCGCACGCGATTGCGCGTACTTTTTCGCTTCCCTTTGTTTACATAATTTGATGTGCTAGGTTTCGAAAGATAACAATTCAATAGTAATAGACTTGCCAATTTTAATATATTAGTTAGGACAGAGAAAGTAATTGAACTACTTAGTTAGTTGTACTGTTTGCTTTTGGTTCAAAAAGTGTTCATTTGATTAGAAATAAACCTATGGCCACTAGTTTTTTTTTTTTTTTTTTTTGACTTTTACCTTGACAAAAATTCCCCTTAGACAACAAGCACTGAGACAGATTCTGCGGGAACTGAGATACTGTCAAGTCTTTTAAATCAAGTTGACAGAGAGTTGGGGGAAGTGACAAGAAGAGGGACGAACTCGGTTCTTAGATCAAGGGGATATGTTGGCATGAGTACGCTAAATTTTCCGGAGATCATCAAAGAAATCCAAACACTTTGTCCGACGGTGTTCACAGTTCTGTCTCACATGATCCTGTTAGACCAAAATCCAGGAAAGAGAACAGCTCCGCTGGCACTTTTATACGGGTTGATTGTCTTCCAGAGATGTCACGAATTGAGTCGGATACAGCGAGTGAATACCGTACTGCTTACAGAGGGTGATGCAAGCCAAGAGGTAAGCTTAATTTTAATTCTTTGCGAGTGTTAATGCATTGCCATATACAGCGTAATTGAAAAAAAAATAGAAAAACAGTTCGGTAGCTCTATTTTAAAAAAAGAAAAAACATATATAGTTTTATAATAATTTATTTCTGAGGGTTGTGGTTTGGGGCTGTATTACTAGTCGTATGCATTTATCTACGAGTCTTCTTTCTTGTAACTATTTAGCAATATGAATTTTAGCTTGACATACATCCAGGTCATCCCATCTGTTAATTTTTCTGTTTGCATTTAATTGTGGTGTACCTTACAAAGTTGCCACACCTAAATCAAAAGTAATTGTAACGAAGGTTAAATATGAGCCACAACCTAATACACATAAGCTGAATAGTCTACTTTTTCTTCTTTTTTTTTTTAGTTGGTAGATCGACTCCACAAATATGGCTTTTGTCTATCAAAAACAATGAAGTATACCATTCAAGAGGAAGTAGGGCATCATTTCCTTGATCGTGCAGTTGAATTATTAAAGCAGGGTAGAAAATTTGTGTTTGTTCTCGATAACATTGATTGGGATGTTAGGGTGCATGACATGCGCTCTGACCGCCAGAATAAAAGTGTCCATGCTGTGGCCACAAGTATAGTATTCAACCGTGTCTCCTCAGACCAATTACCAGATGACAAACCCAAGAAAAATCTGGCTGATTGTAGTTTGAAGGATTTAATTATGCTAACTGATGAGGAGGAGAGATGTACTCGAGAGCGCTACAAAATCTTTCTTGGAAGATTGCTGTGCGAGTGGTTCCCAGCCTTTGATTTCTTCAAGGAGATTCTGCCATCTCATACACCCTGCCAGTATCAACATGAAATGAAATTGAAGTCAGTGGTGGTAACCCTCCCAGTTCTCTTAAAGGATGAAAAAAAATATGCTGAGCTGGTCGATGTCTTAGATCAACTTGAGGCCTGGGTCAGAGAAATCTATTCAAAAGCTGGCTTGTGCCTTCCTCCTGAGGAAGGTCATGTCCCACCTGGTCCACCAATTGCTGCACCCTCAAGACCAGATCAGCCCTTGTCACATGTGCCACCAGTAACAACAGGCGATGATCCATTGGCAAGGGTTCGAATACCCTGTTTTGGTGACCAGCTCACCAGAGTGAGATTGGCTGGTGCAAAACATCTAAGATCTGGGTGCCACACCCCGCAAAACAGGCTTGACCACCTGTACCCATTTAGGATTGTGGACTGGCATGCTAAACGAAGCTTTCTCAAGGTAAGTATGATAATTATAGCAACTGTTAGACCTGTTTTTAAATATTGAAAATCATACTTGGCCATAACATTGAGGTGAACGAACCAAAAGAAATCCATTATTCACCCCTGAACCTCCATTTTATTTCTTATGTTTTATCCCCCTCAGTCTTGGATTGTGTTATGGATTTTAAAACTTCCAAACTAGCAAAACTAGAAGAGACAATTTCTAACAACCCTAAACTTATTTGCACTACTGGTAAACATTCCTTTTTAAAGAATCAGTCGACAAAAGTAGCATTGTAATAATAATAATAATAATAATAATAATAATAATTTTGTTTTTACAGCCAAATAAGTAACATATTTAAGAGAATTTTAAAGATTTTATAATCACAATTTTAGGTCCTAAAGTGTTTATCCAGGCTATGGGAAATAGCCTGATGATCTAGGAATATGTGACCACCAATACAACTAATGGTGTAATAAAAAATCTGCATAATAATAATGGGAAGAGAGCAGTAGAATCTGTCACTTGTATTTGAAATGGTCCACCTACAATGTAATTTATGTAACATATACATGTATGTGAGAGGAGGAATGTGTTCTTTTCTCAGCTTGTTTTCAAGAGGCTTTACAAAAATTCTGGTAGAGAAATGGGCACTATGCGGTACTTCCGTGAAAAGTTGCAGAGAAGAAACGTCACTCAAGATGTAAAACATTACGAGGACTGTGAGCAGTTGTTTCTTAGCATAGGCAAGTGCTTTGCTGTCGAAGCACTGATACAGTTTTTTGACATGGTTGACCAGGATGGGCAGCCAACTAAGAACAGGCTACCCTACCACATATTAGAAGTGGGAAACAACAAGCAGATCTACTTCCATACTGTGTTAGACAAATTCATAGAAAAATTCCTTCTTCCCACCCAAGATCCTGTTGAACATGATACCAGCAATGATGAAGATTTTGTCTACAATTACTCAACGTGCCTTTTGAAGTATTTCTTCCTTCTCCTTGACTTTAAGGATGCTGTCAGAGAAGGAAATGGTGCAAGGCTTGCAACTTTGCATAAAGTTTTGGTACAACATTTCAAATCAGTTTCTGGTTTTAATGCTTATGCGATTGAAATGCTTGTAAGTGTTGTCCAAAATGAGGTGTTTCTTACTGATGCAGAGGCACATAACTGTGCATGGGCTTCTACAGCTAATTGGACGGGTGGCCCTGGAAGAAACATTGAGATTGACCTCCTCCAGGAGAATCGCAACAAAGACCTGAAGAAGCAGATTAAACTTATGGGGCCAACAAAACAGACAAAGCAATTGACCGTTCAAGTAGGGCATCAGGAGGAGAAAGACAAATTGTAGAGAACTATGATGAGCAGGTCAACAGAGGTGTTCATGCAGCTTCTCACAGCCACCAGTCCTCAGTTTCAGATGAAAACAAAATACTAGCTGATTTAAGAACCCTTAAACCATTTGACACAGTACCAAATCGAAAGCATGTGTCATTTCAGGAGATAACTTCTGAACCTTTGGCCACTCTTGATGAAACTGAACTGGCAAAGTGGCTAGCGAGACACAAGAAAAATCTTCTTATGAATGCCCCCGTCATTTATGATGATGAGGATGAAATTTGACCTCTCTGAGCTACTGTGATCTAAGAAACAAGGTTTGCAAATTTCCAAGAAACAATTTATTTCCATTCTTTTCAGTTTCACCTTTAAAGTGCCCATCACCCTTACCCAGTGACAATGAATTCCAGAGGCATTATGTGAAGAAATAAATCTTATTCTGTCCTTTGCCTTCTTTTTTTCAGAGGACAAAATTCCCTGAAACAGTTCATTTTCTGCCCTTTTGAATTAAAAAAAAAGTAGCAGCCAAAAGACGGGGAACTAATTTGTTGGGGTTGGGTGCACTTTAACCAGTTATTTTCTTTGTTATTGCTCATTTACCTTTTATACTTTTCAGAAAAAAAAAAAAAAACAAACAAACAAACTGACTAGGGATGATAGGCTTTGTTTGGTGGAATGTTGAGCATCATTTTCAGACACATTACAGGACTTTTAAATGCAAATGGTGTTCACCAACTTCAACTTAGCACATAGAGCATACAGCCTTGTTCCCAGGGTTATCTCCTTGCTAGTTTTTTGGAAAATACTATTTGAAAGAATCAAGACATTTGAAACACCTTCATCTTACTATCAGATTCCAGGTAAAACTGAAAATTCTGAAAACCTCATTCAATGTATTTCCTTAAGGCAATCTTGACAATCACAGCTAGATAGGCAATAGGAACAACAAAGGTGACCTACAGTTCTGAAATCCACTTCACTTCTGTCCAAACACTTCAATAGAAACTCCCTCAGGCAGGCATTTTCCAGTCGGCAGAAAGTCCTTATGTCCTCACTCATGCCTTCCCGGTTCTTTGCTATGTCACGATTGTTGTAATAAAGTATAGCAGTTGAGAAACATCCATCCCGTCCTGCCCGCCCTGTTTCTTGAAAGTATTCTCTTATTGTGCGGGGTGGTCCCACATGGATGACATGCCGTATAGATGGAATATCAACTCCCATACCCATGGCAACAGTAGCAAAAATAACTCTCAGTTTGGATTCAGGTGAGGCCAGTTCTTTGAGGATTTGATCCTTCATAGCATTTGTTTGGGGTGCATGGTATTGTGCAAAAATTCTATTTTCTGGCAATGGCTCAGCACCTGTAGGGTAGTATTGCTCATTACCCAGTTGCATTTCAAAATATTTATAGGCAAACCGACACCATTTCAAAGGCAGATACAGTATACTTAAAGGATATGCTACTTTGCTTTGTTTCAAATGATTTGCTATAGGGTTCAGAAGTTCTTCATAAAAGTCAACGTCATCACCCTTGCGGAATACTTTCTTATACATAATGTTAGGCCTGTTTGGATTGCCTATGATCTCTAGAGGATTTTTCAAGTTTAAAGATTCCTTGATTGCCACAATATCTCGCTTGCTTGCAGTAGCAGTCAAAGCAACAACAGGAACACCAGGGAAAGTTGCACATAGCATTGCCAATCTTGAGTAGTCTTGTCGAAAATCATCTCCCCTGTGGTAAAAGGAAAAAAGCAAATTATAAAATCGTTACATTAGGCTAATGAAAGTAGAAGTGATACGATATATTTTACTACTTCTTATTCTCGGCCATTATGCTTATGTTGAGACAAAAATTGGTGTCTTGTAGTATTTTTCCCAAAAATTATGTTAAAAATCGAACAATTCATGAAAGTTGATATACACGATGGCATGTAGCATTGTGTCAGCCTTCAATACAAAATGAGAATATTTGGCTATTACACCTAGGGGGCTATAAATTGAGACTTCAAATGGAACAGTTTTTAAGGCTATACAAAGCAATTGACAAGCCACGCTTGTAGTACAAAAATGAATAATTTCCACGCGATATAAACTCCTTCATTCCTTTACCTTTTATCTTTTAATCAAAATAAATGCCACTAGCATTACTAATCCTTACATTACAAACATACCTACAAAGCCATTGACAAGCCTCCCCAAATTACATGTAAAACATGGGAATACTCGGGGAGGTGAATCGGGAAGAAATTATTGCCTGCTTCATCACTCACCATTCTAAAATACAATGCGCCTCATCGACGATTACTGCTTTAACAGCGCGCTGATACGGCGGGCTTTGGAACAGCTCCATTCCATCCTTGCACGACACAAACGCTTCGGGATGCGTGAAAATCATCTCGTACTTCGCATCTTTTAAGAGAGTGTAGTTCGCGTCACTAGCATCCAACTCCAAATCACCCGAATTGTTTTTCCTCTTTGCATTCAAAAACGTCGCCTTGACACTTCCTTCGCTGCTCCTTCTTATCTGATCTTTAATAAGGGCGTTCAATGGCGAAACAATAATGACAACGGGAAGAAATGCTAAGGAAGGTACGGGTCGTTGACTGTTTATCTTCTCGAGGAAGAGTGAAGGAAGGAGATGAAATATCAAAGATTTACCGTATCCCGTCGGTAAAACGGCCACAACATCTCTGCCCGAATAAATCGCTTCCAAACACTGGCCTTGTTTAGGTTTTAAATTGATGTTACAATAACTACTTCGAGAAACAGCAACATGAAGGCTACTATAAAACATGGCGACATTGGCGACCAAACCACGGATTGAACAAGGAATGGCAGTAGCCTCGATTTGACGATGACAAATGAAATGAAGCAAAAATTGAGCAAACGAACGACTCGTCCCTGAGGAATTTTTTTGCTCTCTAAACACGTGACCAGCCCAAACCAGGGTCTCTCTCTCTCGCTCCGGGGGACGAGTAGGAGAGAACCCTGGGAACGAGGTTGACTGCATGGTTCATGTGTTGCCAGTTGCGTGTTATGATTGGCTAGTGGGAAATACGATTTTTCAAAGCGTGTATTGAGAAAACCTACTCAATCAAAAAGTAAATAAACAAATGTTCTCTTCATTTGTCGAATTACTGTTTTTAGAAATACTTTATAAAAGCAATATAGGACTTTTTTCGTGTTTACATAGCCTCATCTAAACACTCGGGGGGTTGGGAGATTTCGCGAAAGTTATGCAAACCCTCGACTGCGTCTCGGTTTTGCATAACTGTCTCGAATTCTCCCAACCCCCCTTGTTTTTAGATGAGGCTATGTAAACACGAAGAAAGTCCTCTATTGCTTGATTATTATTCAACAGATTGCGACAATCTTCGTCGTACGTACTCAACAGAAGCTAACAGATATCCTGCGATATACGTAATTTTGTGTGTCGCAGAGACAAATGGCAACTTTTTCATCTTTTTTTGCAATACAAGCAGAAAATTTCGCTTTGTCATTAATGCATTGAATAACAAAACAATTATCCTGCTCAATCTTGCGCAATATCGCCAGATTTTAGCCAACTCCTCCTACGGCCTCGTCGGCTAAGTATCAAGCGATATTTCGCGCGATCTCGCGGATAATTGTTAAAAGCATGTAACAAATAATCGATAACAATAACAATATGCAACTAATTCTTTACGAATTTTACTTCCTTACAAAATAAGTTGAGTCGATATTAATCTACTTGTAATTTCCAGCTTATTGTACTTTTGATTTAATTACGTTTCGTTCTTAGTATGTTTGTTTTTTTTTTTCCTCTGGCAGCGACTTTCCTCAAAGTTATGGTGGCTTAGATAATAACGGGGTGCTGTGGGGCTTTAACAACAGCTGATAACAATCGCTTACCAACGATTTGCACACCTTAGAAAAATTAATCCTGAGACATTTCAACCGACGTACATGTAGCATCCCTCTCATGTTCGATGAATATTTGTCCATTTCGGTGGAATGCTGTGTAATAAAAAGACAATATTATCATTGGTATTTTAAAGAAACACTTAGTGGCTTCAGATAAAGAGAAACCGGCATACCTTTTTTTTCCATATTAAAATAGTTGTAAAGTACATTACATTTTGCTGTTGATTTTTTACTTCGCTCAGGTCAGTGACCCTAACTCATTATATCTCGTGTGAGACACACTCTTTCAGTTTTTAAAAACTGGGCAGTGTAGCAGTTGCAGGGAGTTCTCTCTGTCAAACATAGATAGGCGGACAAATGTACTAAGGGAAGATATCGGTAGGCATATCAGGTATTATATCTTTGGCTCAGATCATTTCATCAGGTTTATGGCTGATTTATTTCTAACGATTTCAATAGAAGAAGAGGAGGAAGAAGCTGAAGAAGATGAAGATGAAGACGATGAGGAATGTGACAGCAATAAGGGTAATTATTCAATATGAAATGATTATCAGAATGAAGACGCCGGCAAGTTCAGTTCAGTCTATTTCAACAGAACGGCAATAAAATTTCAATCGATATCGCAAGTGCCTTTTTTTTTCAGTCTTTCATTCATTCATCCGTCCATCCATCTTTCCAATCGATCGTTCGTTCATTCAATTGTTTCTTTGCTTTATATTTGTCTTTGGTTACTCTTTCCATATCTTTTGTTAGATGAAGAAGATCAGGAAATGATTGAGATGCAATTTCTCTTATTCCCTCCCGCGAAGCAAGGTGCTTTGCATTTTTATTTTATTATATTTTAATTTTTGTTTTTGATTTTTAAATAGTCAGCTCTCGGTATTCAAATAAACTTTAAGCCCAAACTCAGTAGCAGTTGCAGTAATTTTCATATTTTTGTTTGATTTGTTATGGGTTTGTTGGTCTTGATTACATGTTGGTACATTTTAGTGACCTTCTAAGATGGATAATCAATGGTGACAGCCAATTGGAACTCATAACGTAATTACTAACACATATAGTCTTGTGGATGATATATGAAATGAATCATATATGAACTGCGGAAATGAAATCAAATGAAGAATGATCCTCGCAGTTGTGAACGCAATTTATGCAATTGCGAAAAGAAGCCTGAAAAAATTTCAGGACTTCAACGGGGTTCGAACCCGTGACCTCGCGATTACCGGTGCGATGCTCTAACCAACTGAGCTATGAAGCTACTGACGTTGGGAGCAGGTCAATTTTGGGTTCATATGTTCCCGTGAAAGAAATGAGTGTGGATGATATATGAAATGAATCATATATGAACTGCGGAAATGAAATCAAATGAAGAATGATCCTCGCAGTTGTCAACGCAATTTATGCAATTGCGAAAAGAAGCCTGAAAAAAATTCAGGACTTCAGCGGAGTTCGATCCCGTGACCTCGCGATTACCGGTGCGATGCTCTAAACCAACTGAGCTATGAAGCCACTGACGTTGGGAGCAGGTCAATTGTGGGTTCATATGTTCCCGTGAAAAAAATGAGTGTGGATGATATATGAAATGAATCATATATGAACTGCGGAAATGAAATCAAATGAAGAATGATCCTCGCAGTTGTGATCGCAATTTATGCAATTGTGAAAAGAAGCCTTAAAAAAATTCAGGACTTCAACGGGGTTCGAACCCGTGACCTCGCGATTACCGGTGCGATGCTCTAACCAACTGAGCTATGAAGCCACTGACGTTGGGAGCAGTTCAATTGTGGGTTCATATTTTCCCGTGAAAGAAATGAGTGTGGATGATATATGAAATGAATCATATATGAATTGCGGAAATGAAATCAAATGAAGAATGATCCTCGCAGTTGTGAACGCAATTTATGCAATTGCGAAAAGAAGCCTGAAAACAATTCAGGACTTCAACGGGGTTCGAACCCGTGACCTCGCGATTACCGGTGCGATGCTCTAACCAACTGAGCTATGAAGCCACTGACGTTGGGAGCAGGTCAATTGTGGGTTCATATGTTCCCGTGAAAGAAATGAGTGTGGATGATATATGAAATGAATCATATATGAACTGCGGAAATGAAATCAAATGAAGAATGATTGTCGCAGTTGTGAACGCAATTTGTGCAATTGCGAAAAGAAGCCTGAAAACAATTCAGGACTTCAACGGGGTTCGAGCCCGTGACCTCGCGATTACCGGTGCGATGCTCTAACCAACTGAGCTATGAAGCCACTGACGTTGGGAGCAAGTCAATTGTGGGTTCATATGTTCCCGTGAAAGAAATGAGTGTGGATGATATATGAAATGAATCATATATGCAATTTATGCAAAAAATTGCGTTCCTGAAAAGTTGCGTTCACAACTGCGAGGATCATTCTTCATTTGATTTCTTTTCCGCAGTTCATATATGATTCATTTCGTATATCATCCACACTCATTTCTTTCACGGGAACATGAACCCACAATTGACCTGCTCCCAACGTCAGTGGCTTCATAGCTCAGTTGGTTAGAGCATCGCACCGGTAATCGCGAGGTCACGTGATCGAACTCCGCTGAAGTCCTGAATTTTTTTCACCCTTCTTTTCGCAATTGCATAAATTGCGTTCACAACTGCGAGGATCATTCTTCATTTGAGATATAGTCTTATCATAGGAAAAGCTTTTGGACATACTATTCTACTGATACATTGGTACCTAAGTCGGTATCTCCTTTTCCAGTTAGCATTTTAACCCGCACGGTATGCTTTAACAGTAAAAACTAACAAGGTGTAATAAAAGTTGATTTTAGTATTTATTTACCTACGTTTTTTATGGCAGCTGGTAGAGTTTTGCGCGATCTTGAAAGAATGAGGAATGATGCAATATCATCAGCGGGAGGAACCTCTTAGCAGATTTGGAAAAGATTGCCTCCGACAAAGGCTTCGAAATTGCTGACAATGAAGGGTCAGGCAATTGCATGTTTTATGCATTGTCTGAGCAACTGGACGTTGTGAAAGGAATTCAAATGTCCCATGAAGCGCTGAGGCAATACTTAGTCCAATACCTCCGAGAGAACCCTGCACATGTAAGCTAGTGTTAATAAATCTGTTTCCCTGTTTGTTAATACCAAGTTAACAAGGCAGTAAAACAATGACACAGTCGCCCCATCTGACAGATTATTATTAGAAACAATGTGTTTTGTGTGATAGTTTATTCTCCAGTTCACTTGAGCTTCACGGACAGCTTTAATAGCGGAGCACCATACCTATAGGTAATCATGGCTAGGTATTGCTCGTGGGCGCGTACGCACGACGAAGTTGCCCAATAATTAATAATACCCTAATAATAATAATAATAATAATAATAATAAGTACTGGTAATAGGACTGAGTGGAGTACAATTCAGGAGTAATTGCCGAGCGCGTAGCGCGAGGTTGATTTGAAATCACGAGAACGATTACCCCTGAATTGTAGGACACGAAGACCGATTACAAGTGTTTGTAATCGGACAGCTCAAATCGGACAGTTTCGACCTGAAGCAGCCAATTAAGACACAAATAAAGGCTGTTAAGAACCAATCACATTCGAGCATTTTGTTATTGACACAATTATAATAATATTCAATACTTGAGCCCAACATGGCGGATCTGGCCAGCTAGTTTAAAGCGTACATCTTTGATATTGAGCATCCATGTTATGATCAATTGACACCTGTCAAAACAAGGGATCCGCTGACCAGTATCACGTGACCATATCGCGGGCTCAAGTTTATAGCTCATTGAAGTCAGCTGTTTTTATAGTTGACCGCTGACCAGGTACTGGCTTTCGATTTGATCGCAGGCTCAAGCCAGCTTTGGGACACCCAAGCCAAAATAAGGCTTAATTTTTGAAGCTTAACATTTGGTTTAATCGTTGTTACTTTTGTTCAGGAATGAAATTTGTATTTTTCTCTGGACTAGAATAAATAACAATTATCTCTACTCGTTTTGGACGCAAAGAAGTAGTTGAATTGTTTCTTGTTTTCTTATGCTTACGTTGTTTTGCTTGCACAGGAAAGAGTGTTTTTACTCCACTTGGCTGACTGTTTTTCGACCTCGGTGCCTTAACAGCGTGACGAAACTTTTGCCCTTATCTTATATACACGTAATTGCAATGAGTCCTCGTAAAATTAAGGAAAAAAGCCCCGGCTTAAAGGATCAAACATATTCATCCAACATCGTCAGTTTTCAATCATAACGTTGGGTGGCTAAACGCAAAAACAATGTTTGACCAGACACTAGACGGAGTGAGTCCACAGAACGCCGATTTTATTGCGTATTATCGCTGAAATGTCGACGTTATGTGGTTCATTTGGTTGCTTTTTACCGGCTGTGCACGCTTTATGGGTTGGGGTGGCTAAACGATCAAACATTTGTTTTTTAACGCGAAATGTTGGATGAAAATGTTTGGTTTGGATGGAACATGGGAAGCCATTGAAGAATAAATGCAAAGTTTAGAGAGGCGGCCTAACGGTCAAACACGATGTTGGATGCAAATATTTGATCGGTTTTTGGCTGTTAAATTTGTTTTCGAACAAACTTACGCGTCCTGTATTGTAATATTTTAATGTTTTGAGGTTTTTGAACCGCGGTTTATTCCTGTTGACTGCTCTAAACATAAAATATTGGCGCAAGGAAAGCCATGCGAAGTTTTTCAATACCAGTAAAAAATATAATAATAATCGTGGAGCTCCCCTATTAGGCTTGGCTAAATCTATAGATTAAGCTGGGATTAGACCTAGTATGGCATAACTTGTGGTAGTAATACTTCTCAAATCGTTCTCTAAGGCGCGTAAACTTGAAGGAAAAATGAATTTTTGTATGTTAGCAATAGGTGATAGTCACTGTAACAAAAGCATTCTCGATCGATGAACTACGATTGGAGATCTTCAAAACTAACGTAGAGCGAAAGCTGTGTGGTTGACGACGTAGTGCATCTAAACTGCTAGGAATTTTGAATTGTGGTCGAAATGTTCTGCTTTTTCCTGGGGCTGTGGGAGGGGGTAGGGTGGGGTGCTGAGGGAGAATCGGTGAACAGAATCATCCAAAGTCTTACAAGATGAAAGGTGCCTCTCAATCCTCTCCCAATATTTTGATCTTTTTTTAATGTTGTGTCTTAACTGAGTAAGCGCCATGTTATAATTAAAAGATACGGGGTCACCGAGTTCGATGAAATAGTTTATGCTGTTTTGGCTGCAAACTACTACGTCACGGAAGTGAACAAAACGTGTTTACCAATAATAATGAATTTCTTTGATACCATTATTTTAGTATCATCTCCTCAAGAGGTGTGCCATTTATTCCTCAAATAATCCTTCAAAATATTTATAATTGCTGCAATTAAAATGTTGGAAACTGGATTCAGTCCTATTTAATCACAATATCCTTGTTCATCTTATAGCCCGATGGGACAGAACTGTTCAACTTTGTCCACGGATATCGGTCTTGGGATGATTACCTGCAGAACATGGCAGCAGATGGTACATGGGGCGAACACGTCATTCTTCATGCTGCAGCAAACTGCTTTGAAACACCCATTCACGTGATCAGCAGTCTGTCCCATGACCTGACCATTAACCCTGAACATGATGTTGGCGGCAGTAGCCAGCTTGTGCTGGGGCACGTTCACGAGCATCACTTTGTTAGCCTGCGACCCAAACCAGGTAAAGGAACAAACACACATATATGTAACTAAACATAAGCCAGTTAGAGGGGTTTATTTCATTGTGTGTTTACTCACCAGTATCTCTCAAAACAGCAAAGTTTTGAAGCCTACAAAGTCATTTATGAAAAGTCTTCACATGAAAGCAGGATTACAGATGGGACACATGGAACTTGATACTGTATTGATTTTCTGTGGCTGTTGAAACGTATCTGAAAAATAAACTATGAGATGTAAAGACGCAAACTAGGCGACCCCGTAGAAACAACTGAAAATAAGACCTACCGATATAACGAAATCACTCATTGAAGTCGTTATATTCATCGTGTTTCAAGAATTTTGTGGATGCCCAACTTGAAGGGTCTGCCCTGCACTTTCTTAATCACGCCCTCTTATGGTTCTTAGCAATGGTTTCCAGTTTGATGAATCCATACCATGATTGCTCCTTGTCACTTCACCTTCTAGCCATCCCAATCATTGTTAAAGAGGTTATGGCCTTATACGTTATGATATAGCTACAGTAAAACCTGTTATTCACAATGTAACTTATCTTCGTTGAGATTGATGTATACAGCAGGCACATTTCACCGCAGAGCTTTGCAGAAATTGGGGTAGTTCATTTTTAGTCGAAGTAAATAATTGTATCATTGTAGCGTTCTTGTATTAGCGTGGATTCCCTTTTTGGAAGCTTTCAATGTCTCTTAAAGGTTTTTTAGGTGGCGGGTTCCAGCTAGTTGACTAGCAACTGGAAATTGAGACGTAATTAAGACGTGAAACATAACTTGGGGGTCACCAAACTCGCTTGTGAGACTAACACAGTTAGACAGTGGCCATAACTTGGTTAGCAATGAAAAGACAACGTGTAGTATATCAAGTTAGAAGGACTGAAAATTAATGATCCATTAAACAACAGGGTTGAGAAAGTACTTCAAATCATGCGGGGTACCTAAAGAATCTCAGAATAAATACTCCGGTGTATTTTTATCAATGCAGATGACGGAGTAAAGGAATTAGAGGAACAAGAAGGAAAGTCAGACCAAGAACAGAAGGTAGAGGGAGCAGCAGAAGGTGATGCAGGAAGTGAAGTGAATAAAGCAGAAAGTGAAGAAAGGATAACAGCTGGAGAGCCCAAAACAGTGCAAACAGAAGCTGAGGAGTTAGAGGCAGCAGTTGATGAAATGGCGACAGCAGCAACTTCTGAGGTCACTGAACCAGCAAAAGCTGACATGGTGGAGTCAGAAAATCCTGAGGTAACGGAAGATGAAAGTGGTAGAGAGGACACCATGGTGGCATCAGCAGATACGGAGTCGGTAGGATCAGTAGATGATAGCGATGGTAAAGTAGCAGCAGATGTAGAGCCAACACAAAAAGCGGGAGAGGAAGAAGCTAAAGCCGCTGTAGATGGAGATGCACAAACTGCCGATGGAGCACAAGTTGAAGTACCAGAAAAAGCAGAGGCTGAAGTAGGTGAGGAAGCAGACACTGAAATGATGAAGGAAGCTCTACATGTAGCACAGAAACCAAAACAACATGAGGCGAAAATGGCAGCAGCAGATGTCGAATTGCCCAAACCAGCAAATACTGATGAGGAGGTGAAAGCAGCGGACACTGTCGCCATGGAGGCGGTCGAGATGTTGGAGATAGAAAGGAAGTAGGTGCTGAAGCTACAGACGGACCAGAGGCCGAAGGAGTGAGGGCGACATCTGTTGAAGTGGCTGAGGGAGAAGACTCTCAATCAAGAGAAATAGCAGATACGGAGGTAGCAGAGACAGCAGATGCTGAAATGGTTAACATAAGCCACACCGCAGCAGCCAAAGAGGGAGAAATCCACAACGTGGAAGCAGATAAAGCAGGTGCTGATGTGCCAAAGGAGAATTCAAGTGATTCTGAATCACGTGAGGAAACAGGTAAAGGAGTAGTGGAAGCAGGAGTAACTGAAGTGGTAAGTTCTGCGGAACGTCAAGCGGCAAAAGTAGGTGATGCTGAAATTGCATAAACAAAGATGGTTAAGTGGATAACGCAGCAGAAGCTCAGGTGTTTAAAAAAGCGTCAGTCCTGACGCACCCTTACATGTAAAAAGAGTAGTTGTAGTACAATGAAATATTTTACTCATCTTGCTTTGAAATGGTATTTTAGTTGTATTGTTTATCTCACGAACTAGTAGTCATATTAATGTGGATCACGAGGTTTCGTCCCATCTGCTGGTTTTCACTCAGGCTATGGTGCCGACTGGCTACCTAGTGTTATAAGTAGCACAATGACATTGGGTGACTAACAGATTTCCATTAATAGCAATTAATAACGGGATTGCGAGTGAGATTCGAGAAGCATGGAAGTCCACAATTAAACAACAGTAAAGAGGTTTGAAATGAACCAATCGCCAACCGCCACTGTGCTACGCAGACAGTTGACATCATCGCCTTAAGACGTATTGTCGAAATGTCGTGATTCACAACCAAGTAAAGACATGAATATTGAGGTAAATGATAAAGCCTACGCTGTCAAGTAGCTAACGTCGCTAAATGTAGTAATTGAGTAATCTAGGTTGGACCCCTAGTCCTGTATTCCATGCAGACTCGATTTACGTTTTACAGGTTATTATATTGTAAACTTTATACTCAGTAAGCACAGCCTTATGAGGGTGTTTTCAGTAGGATTGTAGCAGAGTCATGCAGGTATGGGCTAATGTGGAGCTCACACTTTTTTGTCTAGAGTAGACTTGTGATTTGCATGCATATACTCGTTGCCTTTTGTATTCGCGAGGCAGCAATCATACTTGGTGCTCTTTTTTCATGGTTGAAAGGACTGAATGGCAAAATGTCGCTATGCTTGCCTTATCTTGGTAAAAAAAAAAGTGTTTTCAGATTGTTCTGTGTACAGCACATGCACTGAAAGGTAGACTAGATATGTATGTATTGAATTTATGCTCATAGGAGGTATTGACTCCACCAAAGTGCTGTGAAAAAGAAATATGAATATGAAGGCGTGCGGTATTTAGAGGGCAAATAAGTCACTATCAACTGAGTGTTTAAATTAGGTGTCTAGGCAACATTTCAATACGAGCAGAACGTTGTTGATAATAAAGTTTTTGATGAAACCAGGTGGAAAGCGATAAAAACATTGACGACAAACTCTTATAGTTTGGGAAACATCTGCTGTTACGGAGAGTTCAATAAAATGGCTGTGATTTCAAGGTTGGCACCGCTCTCGAAATGAAAACAGTTTGTGTAGCTTACGGTATATCCATTATCTATTATCCACTGTAATTAAGTATTCATTTACTACCAGATAGATTTTACATATATCTACATAAAAAGTGATTTAATCAGGAGCTGTAACCTAAGCCGCAGGGTTAAGCAAGTCCACGATAAGTATACGTTCAGTATACCCAGAGTGTTGTGTTCCGTAACCTTGTGTCCATTATAAATAACGAGGCGTATCTGAATATCGAGAGATAGAAAAGGTCTTCAGAGGGGAATGGAAGCAAGATAACTTTTGATTCAAAGTGCGTCCTAAGCAGCTTTTATGGACGTAGATGGGGCAGTGATTACTATTTGGTTAGAAACTGAAGAATGGTACCTCCCTGCAAAAAGACTGGGGAAAAACGGTCACTTATGCTAAGTTAAAAACTCAGCAAAATAGAAGGTGCCCCCAAATTTAACATGTTTGTATGAACTGGCTCCTGATTGCACAAAAAAATTCTCTCTCCTAGAATTACAAATAATCTGTAACTTGCCTTTGCTTTTTGGTAAAAAGGTTATGTATAATCACTATACTTTGAGAAGTGTTTAGTGGCTCATAGAATGCCGGACTTTTGAAGGACAAAAGTGCACTGAGCCGAGTTTGATCCTTAGTAGGAAACGCAGTATTGTTTACCCTGACAATACAATATGGTACCCGTTTTCTTGTAAAGCAATGCTGTTAATTTGATAAATAAAATAATTGAGAGAGATATAAAGGTGAAGTGCTTGGAATTATTTTTAGCTGTTAATTAGTAAGGACTGGGGTGAACAGACAAAGCCGCAGTTAACAGCAACAGTACCATACACTGGCAACGAACAGTCACTTGAATGTGAGCCTTATTATTAACCGAGTCTCGTACCGAACTCCACAATACATGTCAATCTTCTCCTGGATGATAAAAAGCAGAGCAAAGAACCGATGCCATGCAAGGGATACAGAAGACGTCCTAGTTTAGCGTTACATCTTTTGTTTTGTTTTTTTCGTTGAACAAAACATTACTGTGGTTGCTTGTCGCTTTTTTTAAGAAAACGCCAAACATTAACCAGGTATCTGTCACCTTCTACTAAGGGTGCTAGTACATGATGTAATAGCAACTGGGGAAATATCAGAACACTCTAATTATTATTTGTGGGGAGGAGGTGAAATACGACTCCCTAAAAACGACTGCGTGGAGGACCCTAAGCGATTTGTTGAAGTCACTGATCGTTTCACGTGTAGCTCCGCGAATGTTAGCTATTGCATAACCTGTACATTGTGCAAAATGTTACACATCGGTGAAACAGAATCGAAGAAGACTACGAGACCGATTCCGAGAACACCTAGATGATGTTGAGAACGATGACAAAGACGCATCCAAACCAGTCTCCCGGCATTTTAAGGTTACCGTGTACCTTCAGGGGTGTCTCTAATCTAAGGGCTGTAGCGGCTCCTTATTACAGCCCAGATATCATAAACCGTATATCAAATTAAAGCTAATGGTACTAGCTGTTCGAATATTTCATTCATTTTGTAAGATTAAGAGTCTAAAATCGAAGGTCTAAATCAACTTTTGAAAGCTACGACTAAATTTTATTTTTATTTTTAGGGAAATTCTTATTTAGACCAAACCGGCTAAAAAGCCATATTCTTTGAGCCTGCACATTTTATAGTCCACATAAAGGAGTACCCCCCCCCCCCCCGCCCACCCCCACCGGGAATTTTCCTGACTGAACAATGTAATAACGGGGTGTGTTAAATATCCGGGGTTAAATGTTTTGTTTACATTAAATTGTAGGCAGTCAATTTCGTGTTGCCCAGGATCGCGGGGTTTAAATTGCTTATCTTCAAACAAATTTGAGCCGCGCAGATCTGCCGCTCGTCGCAGCCGCTTCCACGGCTTAATTTTCTTGGAGAACAAATAATGGATAGCGGTGATCAAAATTTATTCTGGGAACAATGGCCTCTTGATCTAATCTAACAATTTTGATATCATGTCGCACGCGAGGATCAGGGAGTACTTATATAAAATTCTAGTTTCAGCTTGGGAGAGGAGGACATGATTTTTACCCATCAATTAACTCAACTTGCAGATAAAATCCTATAGCGTCATCAGCTTTAGTGGTATCTCAACCACACTGGTTTAGAGCCATAGGAGAAACTTAACGACGACTTAATGACTGTTTTAACAAACATCGCAGAAAAATTGACATTGACAACCCAACAGCTCTAAATCCATTGCAGTATCAGAACATTTTCTTGTTTGTTTTTATTATTTCTAACCTCTTTTGTACAATGTTTAAGTATTGACAAGAGGAAACAGACATTAGTTTTTAAAGTGGAACTCACATAACAGCTCTACTGTTTATAGTGCAAATTTATCGATATTTTGTTCCATATACCGACGGTGTACAGTTTCTCCATTGTTACCGGAACCCACGGTTACAAAAATTTCCCCGCAGTGTTGTTTGTTCACACACTGTTGACTTGCAAATGCTAATAGTACTCATGGACTGACAAACCCACCCCCAACGGTACTTTAAGTAGGCGCACAGTTCTACTCTGTCCTGAGAGTGTCCGCTTATGAGCGGTTTGACCGTATGTGAGTCATGTTACTGTAATCGAAGCTGGGAGGCCACGTGAGCCAATATAATACAGAGGAAGGAAAAAAAACTGCGGCATGGTACTTGTACTTGTAACACTGAGAGCAGTCTCTTAAACTTACTCTTCAACCCTAAGTTCTGCAGGACACTTTGGATCTACGAAAAAGCACGATTGGTCGCAGGGTATTTACTTTTCTTTTCTTTTTTCAGAATATCTCGCTCGCTCGCGTCAAACTTGAACATAACCACGGCAACGGACGTTGTTTTCAGTTCCCACTACACAGATTTGAATGTAATAATAATAACTTAATGATATTGCATTTTTGCCAGGGCTTCAATTTGCAAACTGACGATTTTCTTAGTCGCTGCCGGGTTATTATTATTTTTTTCTTTACTGTGTACGTACCCTTGCTTATGGAAATTACAAAAGGGAATGTACTGCAGAAGTAATCGTTTTACCCGGGTTTCCGGATTAAGCGGACTTACAGCGATTAACGTGACGAACACGTTTTTTGTCCTTCGAAACAAAAACAAAAACATACAGTTTGCTGGCTTCAGAACAATGTTTACTGTTTTAACCATAACTCAAACCACGCTCATCCAAATAGCCTCGAGCTGAAAATTAATGTTCTTTAAATGTTTCAAACGTAACAATGAACGTATTAATCGTTCACTGGTAGAGTCCAAGTCCTTGGTCTACACTGACATTTTCAGTTTGCTTTCAGTAGATCTGATCGCATGAGTGGGACAAATAAAAATACGCTATGTAGTGCGCAGATAACCAGTGTATGTAAAGCGAGGTTATCTTTGTATGAGAGCGTGTTACTCGGGTCAAAGAAAAATGTTCGTTGTTGGCGCGGTACCTTGATGTAGGGAAATCTCGATCTCCGGCCTTTCCCTGCATCAAGGTATCACGGAAAACCGTAAAAATTTCTAGCAAAAAATTATCTTTCAAATCGGCCATCTTAATCCCCACGGTATCAACGAGCGCTTTCATTCATTTATTCCTGTTTTTCACGTTACCATGTTACCACCAATAGCGTAGCTCCATATTCTGTATATAAACCGCCCGGGGGCGAGGAAAGAAGGAAGGCGTTACTTGTTCCCATCACCCCCCTTAAAGGGAAACAAGGGTCTAGAAAACTTTCACCAAAAATGAAAGTTCATACGGTGAAATAACTGATAATAACATTGATTTGACCTGTGTCATCAATTTCTTTGCCGGTAACCGAGGACAAAATTTGATATTTTCTTCCTATGAGCCGCCATTGTTTGTTTTTTAAAATGGAGACGAGGGTGTGACGTCACATCAGACAAGGAGAAGCTGGCTTGAGAAGATGCAATGAGAACGATTCGATTCTTGAGCTAGATATCTCTTCAAATGTTGCAATACACCCGTTTATGTTTCAACCACAAAACGGGTCGTCCTCAGAAGAAGAAGTTGACTTCAGCATGGCTCAAGGTCAGCGGACAAGAAACAGAAGAAACCGAAGCCGAACATATTATTCCATCGATCGCGTCTTGTCCGATCACGAATAGTGCACCTCAGTCTGCGGCAATTGCCAGGCTATGCCGTCTACAGAAGCCGAAAGCATTTATTGACAGAAGATGGCCGTTCTGGGCGACCGACTTTAAAAAGTCAGCTATTCCAATAACCGAACGCGTAGGGATTATAAATTCGTACAGTATGCTTGTCAGGCGTGCAGGCGAACCTTTACTAGTACTGGGATAATTGTTGTCCATTTATCCAGGAACGCTGCACAGATAACAAAACACGAGTCCTTTCAACTTGTCTATCTGTTAGGGGATGTCTTAAGGACTTCTCTTGTCCGGTTTTATCATGTGCCCACAGAATGCCGGCGGTAAAGGTTTACAACTGAGTAATTTCCTGATGTATATAAATTAATCAACTTACGCGATGCGCACAAATAAATTCCCATTTTACCACCTTACAAACTGAACGAAGAGAAAAAAATTGTTGCTTATTTAAGAGATTTCTTAAAACAGTTTTGAGTTTTGTTCAACGATTTTTAATTTCAGTCATTTGTTGCCGATTAAACTCAGTTGCTTCTAGTCAGGCTACATAGTATTCCTGGTCTCGCTTACAAATACGCAATTAGTAAATTGCGAGACTAACTATTTACAATCACGAGAGAGCTTATTTTTGCGAGCCACAATGTTCTTATTCTTTCATATGAAGGGGAGTACCTGAAAGGTAACCCATCCTTTAGCATTTGTATAAGTGTTGTTACAGCTAACAGCAAGACATTGGTAGTCTTTACACTAGAAAGAGTAAACTTAGAAAGATTTCAAGATACTTCAAGTAAAATGTTCTGACTTAACGCTTCACACACAAGTGTCGTTTTTTCCTTGAGATTTAACCTCCCACGCAGTTAATTAAAGATGACTGACGGGCTTCGCCAACCTCAAAGCTCAAGAAACAACGAGCTGGCTAAGTTGGTTCTAAGAATGCTTTTCAAGTCACTTGAAACTTTCTTGAATCGTTTTAACTAGCGGAAAGACTACCACTGAATCAAAGTGAATCAATCTTTACAGAAATCCTATGTCAGCTTGTCTAATGCTACGTCACAGCCTCGATATCATTTCTTAGTTCCAAAATGCGGCCGCGTGCTCTCAAAAACGGCAACTTGGCGCGATTTCAAAGTCATCTGACTAGAATTCAGAACGGCGCTTAACCAAACGAATATCGGATTTGAAATCCTGTGCACATAGCCTTTCATTTGAGGTAAAATTTTTCTAGACCCATGTTTCCTTTTAAAGACTTCTCCTCGTGTGTCCCTGAACGTAGCTTTGCAGGGACTGCTTGTGCCATTGTGAGCGAGCCTTGAGCCATCCATACTCTAGGTTCGTGGCGCCTTCAAGCTTACGCTAGCTGATACTTTAATGTTGCAGCCAGAATAAAATATTCGATTATTCTCTAGATGTTACCTACGTCATTCACCGCAATATAGCAAACACAAATTGCGTTCACAACTGCGAGGATCATTCTTCATTTGATTTCATTTCCGCAGTTCATATATGATTTATTTCATATATCATTCACACTCTTCTCTTTCACGGGAACATGTGAACCCACAATTGACCTGCTCCCAACGTCAGTGGTTTCATAGCTCAGTTGGTTAGAGCATCGCACCGGTATGAAATCGCAAGGTCACAGGTTCAAACTCCGTTGAAGTCCTGAATTTTTTTCAGACCTCTTTTCGCAATTGCAAAAATTGCGTTCACAAATGCGAGGATCATTCTTCATTTGATAACATTTTACTATTTGCAGTGTTATATGGTTGTAGCTAACTGGCTATTAAAGTATGTACAGAAAAAAATCGTAATGAAGCTTTAAAAAGTTTCAGAAAAATCTAGAAGCAAAATACAAGATTTCATGTACCTGCCTGAACATTTTTGCTAAGTTAAATCGATACTTTCTACCTAACTTTTTTTTTCAATTTTATTTTAGGTAGTGTGTTGAATTAGATCACGATCTTCACAGTGAGTGACGTTTGTTTTCAGTTGCGGTTTTCGAGAACTTGTTTTATGTCAGACTTATGTCAACAGCTTACTGAACAAGAAAGGAAGAAGAAAGAAGATATCAGCAACAGAAAAAAAAATTTAAACTAACTGCTACAACCAGTAAAATCCACATGTTCTGCTGAGATGATATGATGGGATTTTGATGCATGCAGCCAATTCTTTCTTCCCTCAGTAACGATGACAGCGTTGTTTCTTGACGAAGAATGTGTTGCATTGTTTTGTTGGTAGCATATTATTCAATGTTGTATTCAGTGATGGTTATTGTCACATATGACTCAAGACATCACGCCCTGAGTTTATGTTAGACTAGAACTTTTATCAGAGAGCACGATGTTCCATTTATTTCAACGTAATGATGTGACACGGGTTCAAGCCTGCGTAATTCAATCCCGTGATTCCGCAATACGCTTTGACAGCTTGTAGTAGACTGCGAGTGGTCTCTAATTTCGGCGATGGATTGTGGGGCGAGCGAAAGACACGCGCGCGCTAAGTTGCGAGGAGACGCGACGCGAGGGGAGCGCCGAAAATTAGAGACCACAGACAAAGTCAGGGAGTTTGAATTAAGCGCCTACATTCCAAGCGCAAAACTCTGATTGGCTATTTCTTAGAATCTGTCAACACAGTATACAAGCCGCTATCAACACAACACTCATTATAACATCGACTCGGTACAGATTATAGAGGTTTTTCAGTTTCGTTCAAGATCACGAACTCTTCAATCTCTGAGCGATCAGGGCCATAATTTATGGACCTCCTAGTTTTTCTCGCTTCGGGTTTGTTTTCCGGCAACGACTCCAGTCTAATTGATTTTGAGGTGGCAGAATTTGTAGAAGAGGAAGGTGCCATGCGTTTAAACCTCTCGCTTGCGATCGACGAAGACTCACTGGCAGAATTCGGACAACTTTGCGGCCCGGTTTGTGCACTAACATCTCCTCGAAAGAAACAGAACAGTACAATTGCAGTACCGATTTTCCTGGCGCATTTCTCGCACACACTCAAGACCGAGTTCGCTTATAAGTTCCACGAGACGACATTTCTCCACTCCGGCATTTTGTGATCTCGTAGAGATTTTCCGTAGCATCGAAACTCTTCGCTTGAAAACCCCGAAATTACAGTAACAAGAAAATTGCAACCGCAAACACGGCACAAATCATTACAGGTAGGCGTTTAGGAGGTCTTCCTACCGGTTTCTCTATTGTTTCTGCCATTTATACATTGCTCCCCTCAAGAAAACGTGAACAAGAAGGCTTTTCATTTTTTGTCTTTAGCCCCTTCAATGCCAACTTTTTGCACGTCTTTTCTTGCAATTTCCTGAGGGTAGGAGGGCAAGACGACCTCGCTATTTCATATAATGGTTTAGCACGGAGATTTCGCTGGTCCACAACACCGAAGTTTCTACTATTTATTTCACGCTTGCCAAGCCATTGTCGAGCCATTTTTCACCTCAGAAGCTCCCTGCCTGGCATCATAAAGCTGGGTTGGTGGGTAGAGGCAATCCTCTGGAAGAAAACAGAGGTGGGAAGCAATTTCACACGAAGTGGGCCGCCGGAATTGCTCGATCGAGTTATGGTCATTCGCGAAGTGAAGTTGTGTTTCTAGCCGTTCTGTGAGTAGATTCTGAGACCTCGCATGGCAATCCAGCGAGTTTTGACTTGTGAACAATGCAATCGGTGCAACATTTTGTCAGCAGGACCGGGTGGCTCGACATGGCTCTAAATATTATCTGAAATGGAAATTGGCAAACTCCTACGCGTTAGCTATCCAAGAACTTCCCAGAATTCCTTTGGGTCACAAAAGCAAAAATTACATACCAGTGATTGCAAGTGACATCAAAAGCGTTATCCGCGTCGCGCTAAACAAGTGAGCAGGTGAATGTGGTACAGATTTCAAGAAATGGAGTCGAAATTTGCTGCCAACGTAGAATTTTAGCTTCAAAAGATATTTTGTCCGAAAAACGCCAGGGCCAAGTTGTTTATTTTTGGTGTTGTCAAAGGGCGTTCAAAGCCAACATTTTTGGTTTTGCAACAAAACAAACGGTCATACTCGATGAAAATTGGGAGTTTTGGTCAGTTTATGGAGTGACGAAGTGTAAATAATTGAGCATTTGGCACTAAGAATCGTTCATTTCAACCATAGCACGGTATTTGGGAAAGTTGTCTTCAAAGCACTAACGGTGTTTGTGACGTACTGAGTACGTCAAGAAGGCAATTAAGGGATTAACGTCTACCACAGTTTATCGATGACAGGAGCAAGTGACAGGTAGCGAAGAAAAGGAATCTCACTGTTTGCGCTTAATTCTTGGCTTGCACGTCACGCAAGTATCAAGCAAATGAAAACTAAAATCTCTTATCTTTCAATAAATAAAGTCAAGAAATTGAGATAGTGTAGAAGAGTAATAAATAAACAACGTATCAAAGTTTCGGGGTTGTGCGATATTCCGAACTCGAGTTATTCGGTAAAGGGTACCACTCAAAATTATAGTGTTTAGTATGGAGACGCCATGCTGGTGTTCCTCTCTGGAACCCCAACATGGCGGCCGGAAATCCATTGGAAACATCTGGAGGTCACTTTGGCTCTCGCAAAAGATTTTTTCTCTCAGCTAAACTCCAAAACACTCGCATAGTCACTTCTCTTAACATATTGGTTATTCAGAAATCGAAAACACAACGTAAATAGATATTTTCATGTACGTGATATCTTTCTCAGACGCAACCACGATGTCACGCATTGTAAAAAAAATCGAAATTCGAACTGCTATAATTTCAAAACAAAGCATGCTACCGAGCTTAAAACAGGCCAGCAGAAATATCTTTGAAGTGTCTTTAATCTGGTGAAGGTAAAACCTCAAAATTTTTCATTTTAGTTTTTTCTGACGTCACGTGCAAGCCAAGAATTGGCTTGAAAGACGATATGAAATTTACCCTTAGAAATCACTCGGCCGTGAAAGGTCGAACCCCCTGACTTTGTTTGTAGTCTCTAATTTTCGGCGCTCCCCTCGCGTCGCATCTCCTCGCAACTTCGCGCGCGCCTGTGTCTTTCGCCCGCCGCACAGTCCATCACCGAAATTAGAGACTACTCGCAGTCTAAGCTTGCAGCTTTTCGAAAGGTAAAACGATTTGATGTCGCTACTCCGCGGGAAAAGGTATAATCAGAGAGGTAAAACTACCTGACACGTGGGTTCGTAGTCTTTTTGTGGTTACTGAATTAAGAAACATTACAGTTGAAGCCTTAACCCTTTAACCTCTAAGGGGTCTTCATTTGACGAGTAAAATTGTCTGACGTTAGACAGAGTAAAATCTATAAGTTACTCTTAGGGAGTAAAGGGTTAACTAAAGACAACCATGCATTGTCCTTGAGATTATGTATCAGTCAATTCCAAAAGCGCCCATTCCCCCTCCCGGGCATACCCCGGGTATTTGATCTGGAATTTGTCCCGCACGGTGGGGCATTTGACTATCGGCTAAAAAAATTGGTCGGCGGCCGCCAGTGAAAGGGTTTCGCGCGTCTTTAGAGCGCAAATATGTCAAATATTCATTCATTCACCACGGGAGCCGCTTCGCTCCCTTCACTTCAAGATTTCGCGTAGGTTTTCCGTTGTCTACTAAATATACAGTTGATATGCCCTTATGAAAAGTTTGGAGTGCCGACAGAAGAGATCGGAAAAGAGTTTTGAGGCACAACCTTTGGGATTTGGTTTGAAAAAGGTAAGTCATTCAACAATAAAATACTCATTATGAGCGGGGAGCCTGCCAAAACGCTTCATGCAACGTGTAATTTACTCTTGACTTGTCCTATTTTAGGCCCTGACAGTGTGGCATTTGACCGTCTAAACTGGAAACACAGCAGGGCATTTGATCAAAAATTTCAAAAAAGTCAAATGCCGGGGTGTTTGCCCCCCCCCCCCCACCCCCGCTGGGGGGAATGGGCGCTTTTGGAATTGACCTATACATTAGCTACAACTACACCAGTTCTAGAGTGAAAATTTTTTATACTTATCGCATGGGTAGATATCAAAATTTGTTAGCCGGAAAGTACGATTTTGAGAGACTCAAAACGGAGACCCATCTGATTCATAAAGAAAAAAACCTTTAAAAAAAACGACCTCCTACAGTTACATTAGGCAAAAAACAGTAAATTACAGTTACATGTCTTAATAGAAAATCTTACTCTATAAGTTATAAAAAAAACATTGATTTACAATTCCTGTCGATTTAAAACGCACTCAAACTTAGAGGGAGTAGATTAAAAAAAAAAAAAAACAATCAATTCAGATCGAATTGAAAACATTTCAATTCAATAAAATAAGCTATCGGCCACTAAAGTTCAAAACTTTCAGCAATAAAATATCTATAGCTGTTGAGTCTAGGGAAGTCCTGCTTGACCCTTTTCTATTTCTAGATCTCTGTCCTTAACATCTAGGTTCCTCCTTCTCGGGGTTCTCGATCCCCTTAGGCATAGGAGCGCACTCTTCAAAATTGCAAAGGACACTTTCGCCCTGACCCATGAAATTGTTGTGGCGTAGCTCTCTTGCTTTTTTGCGGATAATAGCTCGGCTAATCTTGAGTGGTATCTCTCTAATAATAATAATAATGATAATAATAATAATAATAATAATAATAATAATAATAATAATGATAATAATAATAATCCAACGTGGCGGCTATGTTCCAGTTGACCACCTACATCCAAACTTCTATTAAGCAGCCCTCTATTAAGCGATCACCTCTATTAAACGGACGCGGTCACCATTCACAATTCCCAAATGGCTAATTTTATCAGTATTTCACCTCTATGCTAGGGGTGATCTTGTTTTGATGCAAACCTACCTGCTTTTTTTCTAGAAATTATGCGGATTAAACACTGTGAGCATAAGGAAAACATGATTTACGTAAGAAAAGTAGGAAGATTTGTATCAAAAGAAGGTCACCCCCAGCCTCGCTTTCACCGACAACTGTAAAATGGTCTATTGACACCTATCGCGGGCTCAAGTTTAAAGCTCAACGAGGTCGTCTGTTTTTTATTAAGTTTACCGCTGACCAGGTATTGGCTTTCGATTGGATCGCAGGCTCAAACCAGGTATTGTTCCCCCATACCAAAACGAAGCTCAATACTCATCATTCACAACTGGGGGACGTGCGTGAAAAACTGGTACCTAATAATGAAAACGAGCGTTTCAGTAGACTTACAGATAGTTCAGTCCTGATGTTTCTTTTGTTAATGAGCTTTGTGAGGAGTTCTTTTACATTAACAAGTTCCTTGGGATGTCCTCAAGCTCTAACGTTTATTGCTGTGCCCCTCTTTGCAACCAAAAGAGAGATGTAGATAATCAAGGAAACAAAGTGGGACTTTTTAGTTTCCCGACAGATCAAACCTTTCACAAGCAATGGCTACTAAAAATCCGAAGAGACGTTGGCCTGAAATTTTCAATAACTAAACATACCAAGGTCTGCTCACTGCATTTTCATAAAGAAGAAATAAAAACAGGTCTAGGGGGCAAGAAAATAGATTTAGCCATTCAACAGAACAAATGAACTGATACCTGAAAAAAGGAAGCGATTTCAAGTCTTAGAGCTATGCGTTAGTAAAGAGGGTGACAATGTGGACCAAAACGTCAGTGTATCGGTGGCTCCCTCAGCCTGTACTAGTACAACAAAGGAAGATTAGCGTCCACAGCGAAGGATGCGGTTTCAAACGAGCTCGATAGTGCCGGTGAATCAAAAGAATCATTGAAAGTCCATCTGTTGCAATCTCAGCAAGACGTTGCTCGTTTAAACGAAGTAGTATCGAATTTGAAAACACGTCTAGCTACCGTTGAAGCTGAACTGATGAAATGAAAGGAAGACTGAATTGAGCGCCGATCCGAGGGAAACAGCGCCTTAAAATCATGTACGTTTTGCATAAAAAATCTGTTAGAAAACGATTCCATTTCATTTTACACTGTGTTCCTAAACTTAGAGATATTTCAGGCAACGCTCTCGTATTTAAACCCAGAGGAAAACGGTGAAAACATTCGTTTCTGGCGTTCTGTCGAAATTAGGTGGACGAAAATTTATACGAAGATAACAATAAAACAAATGATTGTAACAAACCTGGGAGAAGAAGAACTCTTAACGTTGAGGAATAATTTTTTCTTAGTCATGTGTCGACTGCAGCAGGAATTTCACGAGAAACATTTGTCATTTTTATTTGGCATCTCTCAGCCAACTGTTAGTGGGATTTTCATTTCCTTATCAACTTTATGTTTCTCGTTTTGGCACTATAAACATTTGGCCGAGCCGGGAAGAAGTAAACAAAACCACGCCTGAAGATTTCAAGGTTAAATATCCAAACACACGTGTGATCCTTGATTGTACAGAAATAAAATGCGAAATGCCAAGCGGCCTTCTTCTTAACAGTAGACTATTTAGTTTGTGCAAGAATCACATGAGGCTTAAAGGGCTTATAGGGATTGCCCCTTCTAGAGCAATAACATCTAACAGCCAACTGTACACTGGCATTATTTCGGATAGATAGATTGTTGAAAGAAGTGGTATCCTTGACTTGCCCTTTAGTGAGGGTTACGACATAATGGCTGACAAAGGGTTCCGACAATCGAAGAACTTCTTCCCCTTGAAGTGTCATTAAATATACCCCCATTTGTTGGCCCAGCTCAGCAGATGTCACCAGAGGATGTGGTGAAAACACAAGTTATTGCTGCTTTACGTATCCACCTGGAGAGATTGCTATTAACAAGATCAAAAACTTCCATATCTGGGACAAAGTTACACTTCAGTCTTTATTTACCTGTGATTAATCAAATGTGTGCAGTCTGTGCTTTCTTGTGTAATGTCCAGGACCCCATTATATCTGAATAATACGTAACAATTTTAGACCTAAACAAGATGCCTGGTCATTGACTTATATTCGTTTTTTGCAAGAGCTGGAAAGTTATCACTGACGACTCACTACTGTTGTTATGGTTTTGTAAGTGTATTGTGAAAGTTACATTTTGTCATTGACTTTAAAATGAGATTAACTACTCTGGGCTACTAAATTGTTAACACTGTTTTAAGACGGACTTTTGTTTCTTAACCTAGTATGACCCATCTGCTTGAATGTGGTTAACTCACTACTCCACTATAAACTTGAATACAGTTTAGTCAAATCTATATCACACACAAATTATAGCAAGAAGGAAATTTGACCGCATACAGTATAAGTTACTCTGTAGTTTATGTGAATGTTTTTATAGCAAATGTTAATCCACCTTCTGAGGATTTCGCCAAAGTTATAACTGAGTTTCTAGTGCCATGTGAATAATTGGCTATTCCAGTGTATCAAAAGCTTTACCGAAATCTAACGAGAGAAATATCTCAAAAGCTCTTGTCTAATTTAGTTTGTTCCTGCAAATCCTATATAAGTTAGTCTGCAAGCTCTCTATTGGGGTCTTACGCGAAATTAATTTTCGGCGCGAGTCGCGCGAGTGGCGAGCAAAGCGGGGTGGGGGCGAGAGAAGGAGAGCCCTTTCACAGCGGAAAAACGCAAAAAGCATGCGAGAACTCCGAACGAATGCAAGACCCATAAATTTGAAAAATGGCGGCTTTTTGATTTTTTTTAATCTCAGGAATCAGGATAGGCCCCTGCATGCACCCTGGTGCACAGCAATAATTATTCCAGAGAAATAACTAGCTGTCCATATATCTTCTTGTCATTCAATTTTCTCAGCACTTCTTGAACTCAAATGAAGAATGATCCTCGCAGTTGTGAACGCAATTTATGCAATTGCGAAAACTGAGAAGCCTGAAAAAAATTCAGGACTTCAACGGGGTTTGAACCCGTGACCTCGCGATTACCGGTGCGATGCTCTAACCAACTGAGCTATGAAGCCACTGACGTTGGGAGCAGGTCAATTGTGGGTTCATATGATCCCGTGAAAGAAATGAGTATGAATGATATATGAAATGAATCATATATGAACTGCGGAAATGAAATCAAATGAAGAATGATCCTCGCAGTTGTGAACGCAATTTATGCAATTGCGAAAACTGAGAAGCCTGAAAAAAATTCAGGACTTCAACGGGGTTTGAACCCGTGACCTCGCGATTACCGGTGCGATGCTCGCACTTGCATAAATTGCGTTCACAACTGCGAGGATCATTCTTCATTTGATTTCATTTCCGCAGTTCATATATGATTCATTTCATATATCATTCACACTCATTTCTTTCACGGGATCATATGAACCCACAATTGACCTGCTCCCAACGTCAGTGGCTTCATAGCTCAGTTGGTTAGAGCATCGCACCGGTAATCGCGAGGTCACGGGTTCAAACCCCGTTGAAGTCCTAAATTTTTTTCAGGCTTCTTTTCGCAATTGCATAAATTGCGTTCACAACTGCGAGGATCATTCTTCATTTGATTTCATTTCCGCAGTTCATATATGATTCATTTCATATATCATTCATACTTCTTGAACTATAAAAATCGTTTTGAGGTCCTCGTTTTTCTCTCGGCATGAAAAGACATCGCTTTTGGAAGCCCAGTATTGTCATGGGCCGGTTAACAAAATGTGGCTATGTAAGCAAACTGCTGAATATCTAAGGTCGAGATCTCAACTGAGGGTAGGGAAAGAGTCAGTCTTCATTTTCTGAGTTTGCCAAAGTATCTCGTTTTTCGCCAGAGCGGGTTTTTAAATTGTTGCGCAAAAATTTAATTGTCGTTCTTGCAGTCAGGTAATCAAGGCTTGGCGACATTTGGCTGCATTGAGATTTTCCATCATGCAAATCCCTTTTAACATATGAAAACCACGATGAGCAAAAGTTTCATCTTTCAAATGTATTTTAAGTGCTTTAGTTTGATTTTACCGTGAGTTAATCAAGTAAAAAAAAATTAAGATCCCCCTAATGTTCCTACGGCGTGTAAACAAACAAACCGTGCCCGAAAGTCTTGCTGTCATGATCACCCCCTTGCACAATTGGTGGCAATATAAGCAAACCACTGAATATGTAAGGTCGAGAGCTCAACTGTGGTTAGCGAAGGAGCTAATCTGTGTATGCTGTGTTTGCCAAAGTGTCTAGTTTTTTTTCCAGAGCGGATTTTTAATTTGTTTCGCAAAGATCATTTTATCGATTTACGGTGTGGCCAGTATTCAGTGAACACGCACGTCCGGCTGCTTTACGCATCATCTACAGTATTTCTTTAGAGAACTTCAGCTTGTCATAAACAGCATACAATGAGTTTAAGTCCCAACACACAGCCACTAAGTACCAAACTTATTTTTGAAACGGTTTTAGCTTTATGGTGATAAAGCTAAGAAGACACTGCAAATTGATGTAACTTTTCAATGTTCGCCGATTACCTTCGTCCGCCATTACTCACGCCCTGTCTTCTCCTAGTGCCAGGCTACTGTAATGTTTCCTCGGTTTCAAAGAGATTGAAGGGGAGGGGAAGGGTGGTCTAAGTCTAAGTCGTAACTCGTAACTCGTAACTCGTAAGTGGTAATTAACAAATCGCAAGTCAAGTCTCAACTCGCAAATGGTAAACGGGAAGTCGCAAGTCGTAAATCATAACTCGCAAGTGACAAATAACAACTCGCAAGTCGCAAGTGGCAACTTCAAAACTAAGAAGTGGGTAATCGTAAGTCGCAAGTCGTGAGTGGTAATCAACAAGTTACATGTCAATAGTCTCAACTCGCAAGTGGTAAACAGCAAGTCGCAAGTCGTAAATCCCAACTCGCAAGTGGCAACTTCAAAGCTAAGAAGTGGGTAATTGCCAATAGCAAGTGGAAAGTCACTTTCGCCTTTTCAGTTTTGATTTTCAATGGCCACCCTCGGCTGCGGTAGTCCAAGAGATCACTGTCTTCAAAGTAGTCCGGTTATAACAAAATTCGATTAAACCGTGAAAATTCAAATATCATTTAGGACTGAACGCTACACTAACTAGCAGTTGTTTACAACGACCAAACGATGGAAAAAAATAATCCTATTTCCCTTGATCACAAACATACTCAAATCACATGAATACTCGCCTTTTAGGGAATTTCAAAGCTTTTAATTCCACTGTATATTTCTTTTCTTCGGCAAAAAAATGAAATGATAGGAAAAAACACAACACTTCGCTCGGTGCGAACACTCTCCTGGTATCGTGTTCGATTTCATTCAAAATACCGACAAGAGCCCGCGAATGGTGATACGCAGAAAGCTGCGCAGAACGTTTTTCCGCTCTGAAGAGAGCTCTCCTTCTCTCGCCCCCGCCCCAAACGTCTCGCGGCTCGCTTCGCTCGCAACTCGCGCGAATCGCGCGGAATTAATCTCGCATGAGACACCAATAGAGAGCTTGCTCGCAGGCTACTTATAAGTCTTATATTTTTCCCCATATATCTCCCTTTAATGAACCTAGTCTGGTCTGTATGGATCGCATCGCCCAGAATGCTATTGTCTTGCACGATATGTACTTACAGCGCCCAGTTTTTCAGCGGGCGGAACAATAAATTTGCACATCCCGAACTTGTCGGCTGTTATTGGTCGAAAGGTTCCGCTTTGGGAATACCCGAGTTCCTTCAAGATTTCTGTTGTTGTCAATCAAACGCTTGGATGCGTGAACTGTAAACCCAAGACGCGATGTAGATAACTAAGGCGCTCTAGTTAAAGGCAGGCCGCGAATCGAACTAAAGCACAAGTTCGCACGCACGCAGCGAAATCCTTCAATTTGTCCCATTAAAGGACTTCCAATGGTCAAAAGGTCATCCGAACTTTACACAGAATAACAGCTTTTCGGGCTCGCGAAATTCTTTCGGAGTTTAATAATGACCTCATTTTAGAAAAAGTCAACTTAGAATGCACCAAGTGCGCTTTTTTCTACAAAGATGCTAAAATTTTTAATAATTCTTAGAATTTTATAACTGTTCGAATTGTCTTTTTAATGTACTATTTTATGTTTTGTAATTTGTTTTTATTCATATACATTTTTTATTTTTTTTCTACAGCTCTGCATTGATAGCAGTTTTCTCCTTAAAACTGATGCAACAATCCTGTATAAATATGTTTTAATAACAAACAAAACCGCCACCTACGCAGACTAAGTTGACCCTCATTATTTTTTTCTAGGTGATTTAAAGTTAACCGAGGATTTTAAGTGAACGGTAAAAAAAAATCTTGTTTAGCTAAAAATTTCACTGATTAGAAACTACATGTTTGGAGCGTTAAAAAATTAATGTAGCTCTTTCGCTTAGGGTAAACTCAGGGTCAAGGAAAAGTCAAACTTTGAAACCGTTATAAGGAAAAAGCAAGCGCCCGCTTCGAAGCAGCTGACCTCGAAGGAAACATTCAATTTGTTTATGCTTCGATAATTATTCAAATTTTGATCCGTTTTCATTAATCAAAACATACATAACGCTTACTTTATTTTCAGACATTTAGTTGCTAACTGCTATCATCGGTACACAGGGTGCTTACCATTTGTATGAAAAGTCGGGATGGAATGACCGTTGAATAATGGTTAGCGATTTTCCGAATTTACCGACCAATCGGATGAGATTGGTCCTTAACATTTGCTGTAAGGCGTTCCGTTGTGGGCGCTCACTCGTTCTGGCGCAAAAAAAACCTGGAAACGGAACGATTCGCTCAAATTCGAAATCATTCTTCAACGACAAATACAACTCAAGTTTTAGCTTTTTACGCGGCATAAAAACTTTGTCATTTCAAAGCACTTGCATATGTTAAGCGCGTAAGTGTTTGTGGCTTTTATATTTCATCTGTGCAAAATTTCAGTCACAGTTTCACATAGAACATGTCTTGAGCTTTAAAACCATGTAAAAATTATATTGGAACTTGGAATTAAACTCCCTTAAGAAAATTTCCAAACGTTCATAATTTCAAACGTACCGCGCTTAGCGAAAACCTCGGCGTCGACAAAACGAGGATCGGATCGGATCGGATCGGATCACGGA
>JAEMWC010000179.1:60000-72500 GCA_016490735.1 Pachyseris speciosa | reverse complement strand
CAAGACAACCAAAAGTCTTTATCCATAGGTTTTTCGCATTTTTCTCTTTCAATAGAAAACTCTTTAAGTTATATTTTGAATAAAAAAATCTTTAAAAGAGGGAATGCTGAAAAAAAACAAAAAACAAAAAAGAGATCTAGAGAAGGCCAGTTCTTACCCCGGGGGTACTGCCTTATATGGCCTATACAGGAATGTGCCGCTGGTCAGGGTATGGTTTTTTTCTTTTTCTTTTTTTTACTTCTTTGTCCTAAACGGGGTTTTAATTTCATGCTATCTCTCCCAAGGCGGGCATTTTGTCTTTTGTCCTAAACAGCGTTATAAAATTGAGGGCGTTGTCCTCAACAGGGTTTGTTTTTATAGGATGTTTTTTGTCCTAAACAGGGTCCAGCGTTTCAAACCCTCAGCGGCCCACTGATCGCCCCGATCACCTATACCAAATATTGGTCAAATATTGGTCGAACGTATCTGTAAGTCTGCTAGTCTGCTAGTCTGCTAGGCAGCAAGTCTGCAGTCTGCGTTTGTCTTACACCGGACGCTTTCCATATAAAATAATATATCAACGAGCATAGCTTTGGTCACAGTGGTTATAGTATAAAAATATTAAAAGAGCCAAGTTGTTCCTGAAAAGCCTCATTGGGGAGTTTCAATAAAGTATGTATGTATGTATGTATGTATGTATGTGTGTGTGTGTGTGTGCGTGTGTGTGTGTGTGCTCTTACCCACACCTAGTTATGGGGACGTCCATATGTTTACACACCAGCACCGTGGGGACGGTTGGCATAGTGGGGACCAAAACATGGTCCCCACGACTACATTGCCTCCAAAATCTATAACTTGCTGAAAAACACATTTTAAACACGAAATCCGAGACGTCCCCACAACTCCACTGGAGTGTAAGTTTTTAGGTGAAGGTCCTCACAGTGTCTCAGAAGAGTGTAAACATTTTTTCATCCATGGGATATGATTGTTATATACATCTGTGCTATGGAATGTGCAGTTGCAGAATTGGTTAACAGACTCTAAATTATGGGCTTCATCTTCGTTTACACTCCTGCTTTAATATGTGATACACAAGCAGTGTGGGGACTATGATAAATTGTCCTCTGTTTTTAGAGATACTAAGATTACAATGCTTGAAATGCAGTGAAGATTGTAAAACGTGATGCCAACACAGATAAGGTGAGCTAGTCATTAGGTTTTCTCAGTTGTAATGAAGTGGAATTATGGCTAAGTATAGATAGACACATACAGACAACTACTTAATACAGACATTAATGGACTGCTTTGGACAGGGTTCTTTTTTTTCTCCTTCATAGACATATTTTCCGTAAAATGCACATAATATGAACAGTCAGGTAACAGGAACACAGGATTTTATAAATATTTTCTGCTCCAATTTACACTATCTGACAGTAACATAATCACTCCTAGACTCACACACAGTGTATATATATAATTTTCCCTACGATGCACTTAATACAGGCAGTAAGGTAATAGGGACACTGGTCCAATTTTACACCACCTTACAGTAATTAAAATAAGAAAATTCAATTTGTTAACATAATCACTCCCTGACTCACACTCCACTTAGGGCCTGTTCACATGGAGGTGGGGGACCCCAGGAAGGTGAGGTACCCCGCCTCGGTGGGATTACCTATCTCCCCATACAATCTCTCTTTATTTCTCGATCGTGTGAAGTGGGGTACCTCACCGAGGTGGGTTCCCCGGTCAGCCTGGGCAGGTAACCCTTTTAGCTGGGGTGAGTTTTCCCCATGTGAATGCTGGAGGTGGGGTGTGGTGATGCTCATCCGGGCAATTGTCTCTGAATTCTTCATTGATATCCGTTCTTAGCGACCACACAACAGCATATTAAACCTCACTCCAGCACCCCGGGGTTGCATGTGAAGGGTGCCAGCTTTGTTTGACCATGCTATGGGTAGATGGGGTACCTCACCTTCCTGGGGTCCCCCACCGCCATGTGAACAGGCCCTTAGTGTTTATATTAACTACTTAATAGGCCATTTTGGAGAATACCAACTTAAGTTATATGTTGAAGGAAAAATGTTACTTGTTAAAAGCGTTAAATCCGAAAAAATTTACTTGAAATATCAAAAAATTACTTGACTTGAAATATTCCTAAGTTGACTTTTTCTCTAGTGTAAACATTACCATAAAATAAAATTGTCCTTATGTGTGTGTGATCGTTTCGATCCGTCAGCGTGTTACACACGAATTTTGTATGTGAGTTATTATTACCCATTAATGAGAAATCATTGTTCCCATGGTGATTTTGAAAAGGAAAGACTCTGTGCAGAAAAAAGTTAAAACTTTTTAGTCGCTCAGCTGACGTTAAAAACTCAGTACAGATGAATTAGTGACTAGCTACAATAAGTCTACAACCAAAACTCTTCAAAAGATTTCAGTAATGTAAGGCAATTTTGCCTTTTGTGAAATCAAGCTTTTCCTTTTTCCGAATTCTGAATTCCGAATTCCAGATTCCGGACTCTGGATTCTGGATTCCGGATTCCGTGTTTTAGGGTTGCCCGCAATAGCGAGGCCAATACAGCCAGGCTGAGTCGAGGTCATTAAGTTGTTTATTATATGGCTAACGAAACGGTTCTAAATCTGAAAAAATCCTCAGTTCAAGTAGAAGTCGTCACTTCACATCCAGTAATGCGCAGTTATCTATCCATTCATCTTTTCAAACCCAGATCAAACTTTTCACTTAGCTGTGCTTAACCAATCAGAGCATGTGTTATATTGGCTACATTAAACTAGCCATATAATAATACTTATTAATCAGAACTATAATAACAATTCAAGTTCCCTACCTATATATACATGTATTTGTAGAAATTAAATCTGGGTCACAGATAGGAATACAGTCAAGCCCCTATCCAGTAATCTAATCTCATGAATAATAAAGGTATTTTCACTATAAGATCAGATAACTGACTCCATGATATGAGCTTGACTGCAGTCTGTATTATAAAGAGTGTAAAAACCAGTTGACCAAGCATGCACCCACCTCTGTTAGACATGAACGTGCACAATGCTCCCATTTAACTTTTCACACTACCTGTTTTACACTTTAAACTATTTTTGTGGATGTTTTAACTATAATTTTATTGTAAGATGCAAGATGTTGAAATTCTTAATCAATTTTAGCTTCTGTCAATCAAGAATTGTACAACCACAAGACACTTGTGACTTAAAATAACTGAAATTCCCAGCTCATAACAAGTTTGTACAAGAATAAGCTTGAATAAGCAAGTTAGCTTTATACAGATGTATGGCTATTTTTGCATCTTTTCACTTCATTCAAACCAGCTCTGGTCTTCCTTAGGAAGTCCCCTTTTTATAGGTTTAAGCAGCTGGTCAGCCACTTTAATTTCTTGTACATGTTACTGTACATGTAGTGCACCCTGCTAGCAGAGCCTTTCTTAAACTCCGAAAGAAAGACTCTGCAGAAATTGAGTGAAGTCTTTATTGAGCATGCACTTGTTGTTGCCTGGATACAATTTCGAGCCCAGGGTGAATCGCATGGGTTCAGTGTTGTGGGCTCAGTTTTAACCTTTGGTTTATCAACAATTAATACATGCGGTAAAATAAAACCAGTTTGACAACAGAAAACTGGATTGATAGCCCAAAAATTGGGGCTGCGGCAACTTGAAAGACTTGACTCGATTTCTTTCAGAGTATAAGAAAGGTTCTACCAGCAGGGTGATGTAAGTGTTGATTATTTGTCAATTTGAAAGGCAGGCCAAAAATCACAAGACCCTCTGAAAATGTAATACAGGGTAATACAATAACACGATTATACTACAGTGTGATTATCAAATCCTTTCCAGTAACTTCACTGTCATTCCAATTCAGTCAGTAACAATAAATAACTTACATGTCTTACATGTACTTTAAGACAGAACCTTTCTTTGTACAAAAAAGTACACAGTGTACACTTTAACTGATATGAGAGATAAGCTATAAACATAACTATTATAGTTACTTAGTATAATCCAGTGATCCTATTCACAGTCCACTGTACTCCATCAGCATACAACATCTCCACCTTTGGAACAAAAGAATTTACATATAGGATTTAGTTACAAATTACAGTTATTTAGGGTAAGATGAATGAGAATACTAATTACGATATTTATTTAATTCTAATGAATAAAATAATACCAGTGTTCGATGAAAACATCTTTATTCTTATTGTTGAAACATCACTAAAAATAAAGAATAAAACCAAGACAGAATATTTGTTGTGTGTTAAACCATTATGAGTAGAACTTCTTTATTAAACGATTCACTTGACTTGAGTCACTTACAGCAAAGTGTTTTGATTATTTACTACTTGGCATAGAAACTTTACTTGATTTGCTTTTCAGTGACTCAGCATCACTGATATCACAGAAATACACCACAATAATGCTTTTGTTTAAGTTTCTTTGGTGTAGACAACATGTTGTAATTCCCTTGAAGCTATCTGCTAAATCAAGAGTTGACAAAAAATAGGTCACCAGCAATCAATCGATTTTCCAAGGATATTGCACATGTAGTCATGCATGTGAAAAGATGGCTGCATGGTGTACAGCATGTATGCACACTAATAACAGAAGGCACTGTAATTTATATCCATATCCTTCTCATGGAAAATGAAAATTCCACTACAGCTTCATAATTCCCACAAAAGCTTCCAAATACAGTATCTGGCTTTTCAGACCCCTTGGGGTTTCAAAAGACCTTAAATTAGTATCAGGTGTGAATATTCTGGAACTACACAATCCTCCCTCATCCTCCTTTATACATAAGAAACTTGACTTTCCCAGAAAAAGGGAAATCCCTCTCTTGCTCTTGTTTAAAATGGTAATGACCACTCATTTGCTTTCACAAGCTAAGGTTTCCATGAATGCACCTTTTATAGTCTCTTTGCTGTCTCTTTGGAGAAAAATAGCTGTCCACTTGAGATAGCAACAGGGCCTGGGACCAAGAGGCAATATTCTCACCCATCACTTGAAATTCTGTTGCCACCCTTTGGAACTGACCGATCTTGTCTGTTGCCAAGCATACTTTTGTCTCATAACCTTGAACCTTAATTAACTGTGGGCATCCCTAAAGTTCACTTTGTTTTTGCCTCTATTGTGTAATTATGTGCAGGGCAACTTTGACTCAAGGTTTTTCTTCCGTTTCTCATATGACTGAAATTTCTTGGGGAGATCAAAGATGATTCAACGGGACCTACCCGCCCTTCGTGAAAGAGTGCCAGAAAAGAGTGAAAGAGCGTCAGAAAAGTCTAAGGAAATAAGCTTATTTGCTGACTGTGATACAGCATGCCATATGTCATGTGATGCCGGGCAGTAAGCTTGAGTGCCCGTGGGAAAATAACGTAGTTTTCCATACCTTGTCTCTGACCTCCTCTTTTTCAAAATCCAGCATAAGAAAACGAAATTTTCATTCACGTTTTTCACCCACTAAAACTAAGAGCTCCACAAAGTCCTGTCTTGTAGCAGAAGTCAGATTGAGGATCACTGGATTCGTGCATGACAGCTGAAGCAACACGAGCTGTGCCTTGGCCAGTTTTGCATAAACAGTACGAAAACAGTCCTCCTTTTTGAGCTGAGTCACTTATTTTCTTCCTTGCCATTACCAATTTCCTAAAACAGCAGCAGACATCGCTGAAAATTGCCGACGATCTACAACACAACAATATTAAAGTACGATGAACACTCTTCAGTGCTCTCTCTTTAAAGCCGGGGCACGTCAGCGGATTTTTAAATTATCACGTGACACGATTAATAAAGACAGACTTGTTGTACAGCGGTTTAATCGCGGACAGAAGAAACTGGTCTCTTGCTGGTCTCTTGTGGAACAATGAACAAGGATATCGATAAAGGGACGAGAAATTGTTGAATCTTTAATCATTACTCACTTTGAACATTGACCTTCGCCGGAAATGGTGAGCCTTTTCATGTTATATTTAATTATTATTAATTTACTAACAACCCGCACCAAGTAAGCTAGTTTATGAGAAGTTGTTTCAGCTGTTTGTTAAAAGGCTGAAGTTATTCTGTCATGTAGTTTACAGGTGTAGCTTTATATTTTGTTAGTCAAAGTACGCAAATGCATTTTAAGGAGCAGATATTGGCGTATGTATGAGTCAATTCCAAAAGCGCCCATCCCCACCCCCCGGCATACCTCGGGTATTTGATCTGAAATTTGACCCGCATGGTGGGGCATTTGACTTTCGGCTAAATATTGGTCGGCGGTTGCCAGCTAAAGGGTGTCGCGCATCTTTCGCGCGCATATAATCCATTCATTCACCACGGGAGCGACTTCACTCCCTTCACTTCAAGATTCCGCGTAAGTTTTCCATTGTTTACTAAGTATACAGTTGAAATGCCTTTATTTCAAGTTTGAGGTGCCGAAAAAAGAGATCGGAAAAGAGTTTTGGCGCACAAATGTTCAGATTTGTATGAAAAAGGTAAGCGATTTTAGAATAAAGTATTATGAGCGAGGAGCATGCCAAAATGCTTCATGCAACAAGTGCTTTGCTATAGATTTTACACTTGATTTGCTCTTTTTGAGGCCCTGACAGTGGGGCATTTGACCGTCTAAGCTGGAAACACAGTGGGGCATTTGCTCAAAATTTTTCAAAAAAGTCAAATTTCCGGGTGTTTGCCCGGGTGGGTGGGGGGGGGGGGGATGGGCACTTTTGGAATTGACTGATACATTACTGATTGTCACTGACTCTATGGGTGTGTTCCTTTCGGAGAATCCAAAAATGAATTTATGATCCGAGATTCACCAGATTTCACGACCGAATGGACCACAAAATCCAAAAAAGGATTGTGTTACTATGGCAACCTAGCATTTTCATTGAATTCTCAATCTCGTACCCAGAGTCCTCAGGCTCTTTGGCCAGTGGTTAGTTGCAGGAGAGACTCTGGGATAATGGAAAAAAAATCAAATTTTTTGATTGGCTGGCCCGTAATGGCTTCTATTGTTTTACCCCAGATTTTCTGGGAAAATGGCGGTCCATTATCCCAGAGTCTCTCCAGGCGTCCACCCGCTGACCAAAACAGCCCAAGGACTCTGGGTACAAGATTGTTGAATTCTTGGTTTTCACATGACGTCATCAAAAACTAAAACTCAAAAGTGAACAGACTTTTGCATTTTTATCTTCATCACATACAGTATAAGACAATTCATGTTAGAAATGTATCTGCTTCCATATTTTCAACTTGGTAGCGTGCTTTGTTTTTAAAATTGAGCAATCTGAATTTGATAGTTTTTCACAGTGTGTGACACATCAGATGTCTGCCCACAAGCATACCACGCACATGAAAACATCGATTCACCATGTGTTTTTTGAGGTTTTAAAAGCCAATATGACAAGAGAATCATCTATGTGAAAGTTTACAGGCTCAACAGCACCAAGAAAGCCTTTGAGATAGCCAAAGTAAGTTCCAGATGTTTTTCACTCGTTTCCGGCCGCCATGTATGGCATTTCCATACTAAACCCTATAATTTTGAGTGGTACATTTTGATGAATAACTCGAGTATGGGACATTGCACAGCCCTGAAGCTTGGGCATATTGCTTATTTACTACTGACTTCTACAATATCTCAGTTTGTTGACTTTATCTATTGAATGGTTGACGATTTTATTCTTTTAATTGTGTGACATGCATGTGACTGAAAACCAAGAATACAGCATGAAAACAAGTGACAAGTTCTCTTGTGCTTGATGAGGTACAGTATGTTCTCAATACTATCATCACCTACCTCGTCAAGCACAGGTCGGAGAGGTCATCACTTGTTTTTCAAATAGCAACCATTGCATCCTGGTGTTACTGGCACAGAATCAGGAAGAAAGGTGCGAGAATTGAAAATTATGTGGAGTCTACTGTGCCACAGTAGAGCTTGCAAACTTTCCATAGTCACTTTTGCATGTCTAAGCGAACAGTCAACAGCATGGAATGATTATAGCAGCTGCATGTGGTACACTGTACCTGCCATAATGCATCAGCTCAACCCACTTCGAAAGCAAGTACTTGTGTCTTGATGAGTCTAGGGGAAACCACGAAAGCCTTCGATCTGAGGCAGATAGATTTGATGTGACAAGGTGGAGTGCTTGTTGTGTTTATAAGCGAGTTTGTAAAGTGATTTGCCGTAAAATTTTTTTCAGCAATTTGTGGAGTTTTCTTCTGGTTAAAGGCTCACGGGAGGACAACAAATCTGAAGAGATCAAACTTTTTCCTGAAGCAATAGGAGCAATCGATGGTTGTCATATACCTATCAATACCTATCATATATAAACAGGAAAAACTGCTCGTCAATGAGATTAATTTCAAATCCACTGGTGAAAGGAACGGAGCAGATCACAAATCCGAAAATCTGGATTTAGAATCGCAGATTTCAAATCCAGTGAATCTTTTCTCAGATTTGCCGATAGGAATGCGAAATCCATTTTTGGATCAAAAATCTGTTTTTTGATTCTCCGAAAGTAACGCACCCTGTGTTGCAGTTCCAGACATGGAGATCCAGGGCAGCGGGGGGAGGGGGGGGGGACATGGAAAAAACCTTATGGATTTTATTCCTCCCAAATGCCATTCCCTGGCTTTTGAGTCTTTCGGACCGGGGCCAGGTATCAAGATTAAAGATTGGAAATTTTACTTTTATTAAATATATTTTTCAAAAATCTGACTGTTTAAAAGTGGAAACCCGTCTGGATCTGTGCCTTGGTTCAATTTTTATTTTCCTTTGTTTTGTGTTTATTATCATACATTACCATACACAAGAACAAGAGAAAATAAAAATTGAACTATAACAGCTACAGTATATGTTGTGGTTCAATATTCTTGCCCATGATTTAAATTACTTCTCCCTTTGTTTTAAACTAATTATCATGAATACGTGATTGATCATCATAGTTATGAACACTACTTATAAGTACAGTGTAGTAGTAAAAATAAAGCCTGAAAAAAAATCCAGCTTGTACTGGAGTTGACCATCTTCATTCTTTAATCTGTAGCTCAGATATATGATATTCATATATGCACAGCCTTTATTCATCACTTGTGGGTTCAATACAAACCAGCAAAATGACCAGCTCCCAGTAGGCTGGTTTACTTATAATAGCTCAGTTGGTAGAGCAATGCACCGGTATAGCAGAGGTCATGGGTTCAACTCCCGTACAAGCCTGAATGTTTTTCACTGACAGGCTATATTTTTATTACTGTGTAAGCATTGTTCATGACTGCAATGATAACTTATGATCTTTATGATCTTTAATTAAGATTTCAACAACACATTATTTTACAAACGTGACTGATCCACAAGTAGCACCGGCTAATCTAGGTGGATCAGTCATTTATATATAAGGAATTAAAAAAAAATTAAATAAATAAAAAGTCACTAAACTATTACAATATTACTATAAGATATGCATTAGATTACTACATTACGCTAACTGATTTACTACATTATGCTAACTGGTAGAGACAATTTTCATGTAGTTACAAGTTAAAGAAAAGAAAGAAATAGTACAAGCAAAGCAGACTGGAAAGTAGAGAAGAGAGAATTGTGGTATACGTCTGTAAGCGAAGTATGATAACTCTCATCTTCAAATAATATTCTGTTCACCCTATATATGTTTTTTGCTGGCTGGGAGGTCCATATAGTGAAAAACTGTGACCAAGATCTTGCAAGACTGAGGTCACAGTTTTTCACTATATGGAGTGACCCTAAGCCGGTAAATAGCATGTCAACAGTTCAAGAAAACAGCAACTCGAAAAACAGCAAACCAGCAGTGTTGTCAGGAAAATCAAGTGAATACTCGCCTTTTTGAGGAATAACCAGGGCTTTTACTGATGTTTTTCCTTCGCTTTGCAAAGTTTAGTAAGCGAAAAGTCACATTTGAAGAGGAAAAATCCAACGTTTCATCCCAAAGTAGTACACAAAATTTACTTCCCACAGGTTCAGGAAAGCGTTACCGTGACCGTGGGAAAAGATAGGAAAATGCAGACTGTGCTAAGAACCAAAAAATAAAGTACTTTATTACACGACCCCTGTTTAAATGTCAGAAAGTGTTGTCAAACATCCCGTCATTTATGGAATGAGACCTTTGACTGCTACAGTGTGACCTCTATTAAGCGACCTCTAAAATGCTGTATATGATACTTCTATTCAATGGCCTGACCTCTATTAAGTGGCTGCGGCCACCTTTTCACTGTTGCAAGGTTATTAAGCGGCCCGCAAATTATCTTTTCAAATGAAATAGTGACAGGAAGACAACAATAAGAAAAGGTGATAAGTGATAACAACCTGCAATTACATCTCCACTGTAATGAAGTCACAAGCCAAAAATTTTATACACATGCAAGTCTTTCACAAAGACAACACTTGTACTGTGCTTCAAGTAATATGCCCTCTATGTTAGAAGTACATGTACAGTGCAACTTTACACGAACTGTATCTTCACATATGTACACTTTTCAACAAGTATTTTGCTATATAGAGTGAATAAATCATATTGACTGTCATTTCTACCAATCTATATTTGCTGCGAGCCTTAAAAAGCGAGGAGCAACACTAATTTCAACTGACTGTATGGGGCCTGGGCACCTTATGAATGGTACAGTGAACTCGATTTTCAGCTAAATTCTTTTCATTGCCTATTATCATGAGTATATGCAGTATGTCAGATCAGCAGCAGTAGTTGCCGGATATGTGCATGCTCATGATCAGCTCACATGATCGCCAGATGTTCCTAGTGGTCAGCGCTCATTCAATAAGCTCAATAACATTCATCAAAGCGCCCTGTAATCTTCGGTCAGTTCTCATATTCCAGTGACATCATACAGGTGAGACAACAAGGCTTTAGTCCTTTTACAAAACTTGCCCTTTCTGCTATTCAATTTGCCATTTTTTTTAACTTCACTTCCACTGAGATCTTTTGAAACAAATGTTTTGCATTTGAAAAGTTGGTTTCTGTATACTGCAGTTAATTTGCAACTTGATATGGCAATGGGACTCTCGGAGAATGTTATTGAACAAAACTTGACACTGAAATCACTTGAATGACCTTGGCACAATGTCACGCAAATATCCCTCAAAGCATTTAACATCTGTCACTGATGGGAGGTCATGCTGAAATTAGCATCCATCAGAGAAGGCAATATGTTAGCTTTTTTTTGTTTTTGATGTCTGTCTTTATCTGCATAGATCTACATCTTATTTAGTTGGTAAAATCGAAATATCACACCAACTGTTTAAAAACAACTGAAGGGTTGAAAACAAAACTGTCATGTGTATGTGACGATTAACCCTTAAAATTTCAAATTGCTCAGAATTGGCCGAAGTTTGGTGTGTGGACTCTATTTTTGCCATAGAACATTGCCCTGTATTTTTGACGTGACATCATGCCAACATATCGGACCAATGTGAGTTGACTAAACAACTGGACATAATTCACTCACTATCCAGCAACCTTTCCAGACATAAATTTGTGTTGTACGTTGTACAAAGGAACTTGGCTTTGATCGTCAACTAAAAATTCCCCTCGAGTGTGTTATTCTCATCATTATTAGTATTATAACTTGATGACTTACTATTAGTAACTTCTAGTTTACCTCAGTCTGTTAAACGACCAACCTCTATTAAGTGGCCAGTTTTCAAAGTCCAGAGAGTGGCTGCTTAATAGACATCGCACTGTATTTATTTACTGTTTCTGGTCACAGAATCAGTTATTAGTTAAAAGTCCATGCTAGTGAAGCCACACATTCAAGCTTTGGTGTGAATTTATAAAAGCTCATGCATAATTATGTCATCCATTTCCCCAGTTGTTCGACCCCACCTGGCTGACCAAGGGATATAATTACATGTATGTGGGACTGATTGGATTCTTTGCCCTAGGGTATGGGGGGAAACTGTTGATGTGGTTTACATGTAAGTTCAAGGGAAAGAGATGGCACTGGGATGTACATTGTTGTAATTCATGGGTATGTATAGTGTGTACTAAGTTTCCAAATCCAATTGGATAGCAAGAAAAAGGAATATTGCAGTCAGAATTTGCAGATGAATTTCTGGATTGAAGATTGCAAAGCTGAAATTGCTTCTCCTGCAATATTGCAATTCTGTTTTTCTTGCCAGCCACCCTGCGTACTTGCTCAGTAAGTAATCTGGCAGAGGCCAATAATATTATTGTCTTTCAACTACATGTATCAACATTTCTCATGTGGTCTCCTTCTCATTTGGCAATCCAGTTTTCACCTTGCTGGTTCAATTTTGAGCTTCATTAGCATAATTATTTATAACTGAATACAGGTGTATGCAATGAAATTGTTTCAGTTTCTCTTTTATTTTTCAGATTTGAACCAACAGCAGGGACCTGCAACACATGTATCTATACATGTAGGCCTAAGTGTACGATTTACAGTTGTTATCCAACGTTAATGCATACAGCCCTAATACTGGGAGTTTCTCAATGGCTTTAC
>JAEMWC010000179.1:50000-55000 GCA_016490735.1 Pachyseris speciosa | reverse complement strand
TTGGGCAAAAATTATATAGCATGTAACTAATCTTACTTTATCTCCCAGCTTTCTAATAGAGCCTGTTTACATGGAGGGAGGGTGCCCAGCAAACCGAATTTAATTACCTGGCTAAATTAATTGAGCAGTACCCTGGGACAGCCAACTTTTTAAACATTTCTTTAGAAAATGCATTGAAGCATTTATACTGTACATGCCAGACAGGATAACCCCCTTCCCGGGACACCCTGTCTACTTGTCCGGGGCTGCCCACACCCTCTAGGCCTAGCAAACAGTTTGTGCCATGTTATATGGCTAGCCGAGGTGAGACCACTAAAGCAGTGTTATGTTCAAGTGCAGCTTTTAATGTTAACTGCCTCTAGTGACTATGCTCACTTAATAGCAGAGTGCTAAATAACAACCATACACACTGAAAAGCAGCCAATGGCAGAACAAGCAATAAAAAAATTAAACTTGCTGCCAAAAAGTTTCTGGTGTCTGCTGTCATGTTTATTGTGCTTGGTGGCCACTAAAAAGATAGCCCACTAACTATCCCACTCATGTGACTTACCAGTAAAGGCATGTGAAACATCATTAGCAAGCTCAATGTTTCCAGTTTTAGCAAAAATGTTCTCTACTAAGGATTGAGCTTGCTAAGAATGTTTCACACGACATACCTACTATCCCTGATCATGATCACTTGGTATTTACATGTACTATTGGGGCTTCAGAGACAACTCACTAACAAACACAAACAAAGGTCTCTCTTGGCTTCCTTTTTGGATTAGGGTAGGGGCTCACATTCTAATATGAACCCAAGGTTTGTTAAAATGGCAAGCTCAGACTGAGATTCCAGTTTACAGTTAAGAATCATGACATGACAACACTCTGTAAGTAACACTTTAAATTTATAAAAGATGTTTGCAGATCTAGAACTACATCTTGATCAAACACGTAAAATTATAACTTTCAACTGATTGTACATGTATTGATGAAATGTTGCATTTACTGTTCGGTGATGTCCATCATGATAATAAAATTAGCCACTTCTTGTTGTTACAGTGCTGTTGTCTTTGATAACCAGCAAGTCTAACCAACCAGATCTCCATCTGTATCCAGAATATTCTTTTTGCTGTGGATTAAAATCAAATCAAAAATGTCACTTTAATGTACATGTAAATTTCAAGTTTTTAATTTTTTGTCCACCTTTTTAAACCTTTGGGGAGGGGGGAGATTGTCCCAGTACCACAAACCTGCTGGATACCCTATTCTTATCAAAAACTGCTGGATACTCTATTAAACCCCTAGGGGGCTTATTTATTACTTTAATGAATCAGCCCTCATTAACGGGGGGCTTAATTAATAGAGAAAATAGTTTTTTTTACAAAACTCAAACAAGTGCAGTGAAACTTTATTATTTGATAAAGAGCAGAAAACAGTATTGTGTGTTTGAGTACATGTATATTTGACCAACTGGGCTGCATGACATGGATTTCTTAAGATTGAATAAGAGGGACTACCTGTATGTTTGTATGTTTTGTGTCCCTGACTGAAACATATAAAATATCTTTTCTTTTACTGGTAATTGGCTGCCTGGCATTTTTAACTCTTATGATAAGCTATTTCAGGTAGCTTGAACACCCATCATTAATTTGATGTAATAATAAAAATTCATTTGTTTTGGCTTTTCAAACTCTGGGGTGAAATAAGTGTTTTTGTTATTGTTGTCATTGGTCAGTCAATAAAATTAATAATCAAAGGCTTCATTGAGCCAACTCATTCATGGATATAGCTAAATACAGTGAAATATCCCCATAATGAAAGCTGTTTGCCCCAACAGAAACACGAGTGCAATTTAGAAACGATGTAGTAAAACGTCTCCTGGATGTAGCACATAAAGCCTTTTATATTAGGTTGAATGCCCAACAGAAATGCAACTGACAACTGAAACGTAAACTACACTGTGCTGATCAACGGCCATTTTCAAGTTGAAGGATAAAATTGTTTAACATGCGCTTATATAATAATCAATTGTAAAAATGCTAATGAGTTACTGACTAAAACTATAAGCGATCAACAATCGGCAACCACGCAAAGGACGAGCGTGGAAAGGATCCGAAGACCATCAAAAGAAATTTCAAGATTTTAAAGAAGTGTCAGTGTAGACTAGACTGTTTGATTTTTGAAATGCTTTTTATTCATGAACTTAAACCAAAACTGAACAATCAGAGTGATTTGATCTGCACAAAAGTATTTACCTAATTAATTCACTTTTAATATTGTCTCTTTCACCTTAGCGTTCTTACCATTATTGCCGTGATTTTCTCGTATTGTTTCTATGTAAATATTTTAGAGTTTTAGTCAGTACCTCATATAAGCACATGTTAAACAATTAATATTTATCCTTCAACTTGAAAATGACCGTTGATTGGTCGAAATGTCGTTGCTTTTTAACATTAACTTTTATAGTAAAATCCGTTTCTAAAAAATTGTTATCAAAATGTCTCATAAAACCAAGCACTATTTGTGTTTTAGAACCCAGAACAATGTCAATCAAATGCTGGCTGGATATTCATGAATCATGAATTGGCCCAACATATTTTTCCCAAGCTTTTCAAAGAAAAAATAATGCCATTAAAAAAAAAAAATACACGTTTTACAAAAGTGTGGCATGCTCTCGTAAAACATAAGCTTAAATGCTTTTGTGACATGACAGCCTGAACACAATCTTGACTTGCAGTCTGGCAGGGTAAATATTGTTCACAAATGAGAAACAAGACCATTGCTTACACTTTCAATATTCTTTTCTAGTTGCAAGCCCTCAACTTTACAGAATCAACACTAAATACCTGTAGCCACAAAAAAATATTTGGGTACATTTAAGTTGAGTTAGAAGAAAACAACACAAACTGAAATCTTTGGGATTCTCACGTGTTCAGTAGCAATTGGTGGTTTTGGACTGCAATATAAAACAGTATGAAATAAATTATAGTCAGACCTATGCAGTATGTGGCACAAATTCACGAGCCAAGCTACAGAATAAACTGCGTGAAAAATTTGGGAGTGGGAAAAGTCCAAAAATGATAGCTCATTCTTTCAGGCGTCTTGTAGCTGCCATAATAACACAGACATGCTAAACAAAGAAATTTAATCCACCAAATGGCATGGTAGAAAATCAGCTACACAGCGGTTGCTCCCATTTTGTGATGTCACTTTCGTTTCTACGCAGATTTTTGTTCACGCCAAAATCCCCTCTTCACAACAACTCATTCCATGCGCATGTGCATGAATGAGTAAAAAATGAACATGAAGCACTCATGAACATTGCAGTGAACTGGTAGTTCTCTGTTGCATTATTGCCCACTGGCAGTTGAAGAAAGATGCCGCTCATTAGATTTAGCATTTATCATGAATGGTACAGTCATACAAGCAACACAAGACAACTGTTAGGCATGGAACATAAGTGAAGATCAAAGGATTGGCCGGAGCTGCAAGGTGCAATTCCCACAACTTGACTTTGAGCTAGCTAACAAGGAGCATGGGTGAGGATTGTTGTGAGAACTGCTACACCAGAGACGCCAACCTTCCCCCTTCCTGCATTAATCCCCACCCCGCCCAAAACAAAAAAATTCAAACTTTGTGGCAAACTGGAGTATTTTTGACAGGCTTTAAAGGGAACCTCCACTCTTACAACAAATTCACGCTGAATTGCTGGAAATAATTACTAGATTTCAAATTTTGTTTTAAAATGTGGATATACTGTACAGTAACATTAATTTTAAGTGTTCAAAAAAATGGATATCTGATCATCGCCTATTTTCATGGGCGCGGCCATTTTGGATTTGATGACGTGTGATGGTTGCAGCTATTGTCAGGAAGCAAATGAAGCAGAAAATCCTTTGTGTTAAACAATAGGGCAACCATCACGCGTCATCAAATCCAAAATAGCCGGGCCCATGAAACTAAACAGCAAGAATGGGCGATGATGATATCCATTTTTTTGTACACTTAAATGTTATATCCAGTTTTAAAACAAAATTTGAAATCTAGTAATAACAATTTAGCGTCAATTTGCTGTAAGAGTAGAGGTTCCCTTTAACTACGTAGTTGAACCTTTGTGAAGTCGAACCATCGCTTGTAAGGTAAAGTTTGAGGCAGATTGGGGAAATATGCATACACATGCAGTCAAACGCTTTTTGAAAATTTGAATCAATATACTGGCTTAATTCTTTTAAAAATTAAGATCTAAAGTCACTTTTATCCGTAAGATTTGTGGACCAGTCTGGGAGAAAGGGAGATTTGTTCTGTATGGGAAAGTTGGCATTGTTATCTGGTCATGATAAAACGCAGACTGGAGACCGAAGACTGCAGACTGCAAGACCATGCAGACTGTGCAGACTGGGAAATTTTTTGATTGCTTTTTTTACATCTGATTGAGGTGTTAATACTTTTTTCTTACTTTTTGGTAACATTGGAACAGTTTCCATTTTTTGGACACCACATAACGTAATTTATGAGGTTATTTCAAGCTGTTACCTAGCAACAATTTTGAGGAAAATAAAACAAACAGTAGACATAAACTTTTGGCCTCTCACGCGAAAACATTCTTTTCGGTTGTCGGAAACTGGGGCTCACCAATTGCGTGACAATGAGCTGTCAGGTCAATCAATTCTAAGTGACTGATTTGAATGTCAAGTATAATCGAAGCCTTTTTGTGATTTGAGGGCTGTATATTTTATCAATTGAGCCAGCGCGATTTGAGGTGAGTTGTGTTGGAACCTGTTAGTCGTTTAACCTGTGAGACAATTAAACCAAGTTCAGTAGTGAACCTGTGAATTCATCCCTTTGTGATTTATTTTATGGGATACCGTAAACCAAGCGTTTCCCACACGGTATCCATTCGCACAGCTGAACGGCCAGCAAGCGAATGGATAAGAAACAGCGGCTAGACAAGCTGTTCGAAACAGGTCGGCAGAAGTTACATACGATTGAACTACAAAAGAAATTAGCCGTAAGTAAAC
>JAEMWC010000179.1:0-45000 GCA_016490735.1 Pachyseris speciosa | reverse complement strand
GTCATTGATGTGGTATTTCTGCATGTAGCCTCGTCTTTAACTATGTTAAACTGTAGAGAATCTCTGTGCAGCCGCGGCAGGATTTAGATGAGATAATACCTCGGTGATGAGAAAGACATGTCACGTTTGAATAACCTTTTGGGTCCTTTGTTTTCAGGTTCACACAAAAAGGTGACAACTGAGCGTGCTTGAATGTTTCTGTGCTGGATTTATCTTTAACAAACATTTCCTTTATCTCTCAGCTGGCTACAGTAGCCAGGTTTTGTAATCAAAGTGAATCCAGAAGAGATGCTCGCTGTAAGCGAAACGGTGGCCATGAACTAGAGAGCAGCTCAAGTAAACAGTGAATTTAGAAGGGATAGCAGACGGTATATAAAATGCGAGACTTTGCGAGACTAATATATTTTCTGCGACCCCGAGACTTTCTTAGCCTTGCAAAAACAATTGGGACTCCGAGGCGATGCTGCAAAAAATTCAAGAGGGCAAGACCGTGAAATTTGGCAAAAATTCTGCAAATCTAATTTTGAACAAATCTCATTGACTGGCTTAACAATAAAGAAAACTGATAAACCACAGCTATGTAAACATCCGAGGCGAACTGATTACCTAACAAAAGTGAACGAAGAGCAAGCGAAAAGAAAATAAACCACAATGACACACGGAAAGACAAAACATTCTCAACTAGACCCAGACTAAAGCAACCTAAAACAAACAATTAAATTTAGCTTAAACTTTGCGAATGCAAACAAAACCATAAAGGTCTAATATTATATTATTGGAGCTGCTTTGTTTGGTGCTATTTTTATCCCTTCGTGGCGTTGCCAACAGTTCCAAAACATGTAACATGCTAGGCAACCGGGGTGATCATGGATACTTACCATTTGTCAGAAAAATCCAGAAATTTCAGTTTCAAATCAAATGGCAAGGTAATTTTCTGGAAAATCTTTTCAGAAATTGTGGACAACCTCCAGAGGAAGTCCTCTTTTTCCATTCAGAACAGAATTTTGGAAAATGGCTTACCATTTGAGCAAATCATTCAGTTTCCAGGTCCTCTTGTGGCAGAACGAGTGAGTGCGCATGACGAAACACCTTGCAGTAAATGGTAAGCACTAATGTCATCCAGTTGGTCAGTAAATTCAGAAAATCGCTTACCATTATTCAACAGTCATTCCTTGCGGATTTTTCTGACAAATGGTAAACACACCATATTCACAAGCATTCGGCGAATTTTTTTTTTGTCACTGTGGAAGAAATGTAGATTACAGCATAGAAAGTGCGACGTACGGAGTTTTATTCACCAGTTGCAAAACTTGGGAAAACGAACTAGTAAATGAGTGAGTTTTCCTGTACAAAGCACTTTCTATGCTGTAATTTGAAATTACTGAGCAGGATTTGAACCCACGTCCCCCGTATACTAGTCGGGTGTGATGACCACTACACTATCAGGACAACCATGCTGGCAACACGGCAATCGACGATGTGATTTACGTGATCGAAGACGTGGCATCCCGGGAAATTTTACTTTCTTAGGTGACAAGGCAGGGGAAGCCTATAACTCCATTTGAAACCCAACTAAGGATCAATTACTGATACACGACCGAAGTCAACTTAGCGGATGACAAAGGAGGATCCAATTACGGATACAGGCTTATTTCAATTAATTAAATTCTGTATATGAGGGAAACCCTAACCCTGTACACCCCAAATAATCATATTTTCATTGAATAAATGTTTGAAAGAAAATTTGCCCTGAGCGGGATTTGAACCCACGTCCCCCGTATACTAGTCGGGTGTGATGACCACTACACTATCAGGACAACCATGCTGGCAACACGGCAATCGACGATGTGATTTACGTGATCGAAGACGTGGCATCCCGGGAAATTTTACTATACTTGAAATCAGTTTTATTTTTCCCGATTCAATAAGCTTAGATGAAGAACAGCAAAAAATACAGAACTGATCTCATGACCGAGCATAATAAAAAACATGTCCGGTTTCCAGGACAGCAACAGGTAGACAAAGAGCCTACATAAGCTTAAATATCACTTCCTTTTTAGAATAACTGAAAAATACGGGAGAATTCGTAAATACAACGTGTAAATGTTTTCGCTTGTCAGATTCAATCATGTGATGGCGACGCTTCGTGCTGTGCAACGAAAATTCGCACTCTGTTGACTTACACTGTTTATAGAAATGTTGAATGTTCCTCCTTGAGTTGTTCGCCCCCTTGTTTTTGTTTGATTGCTTCTCAATAAAATCATTTAACGGTAAATCCAATGGAACAAAATAGGAAGCCGAAGCCATGTTTTTTAAACACTAACTTCGAGCGGGCGCTGAACTGAAGCCTGCGCTTCTCAGAAACCATTTGAGTGCTTTGCTCTGATTGGCTAAGTGATTCTACTCTTGACGGTGATTGGTTATATTTTCACATGTGAAGAATGCTGTATGCGAAGCTGATTGGATGTATCGCTTTTTTCACATGTGAAAATATAGCACATATAGAATTCTATTTGCAAGGTTTATTGCCTAAAATTCTCGCTATATATCTAAAAACAATTCACCTTTTTACTAAAATGTTAACATTAACTAAAAACTCTTGTTCTTAGCCAAACAAAAAAGTTTTTGAGTTCACTCCACATTCTTCAAAACAGGGCTCAAAGTTTACAACAAGCTGGTCACTCATGCGACTAGATTTTTTACCATGCCCCTAAAAAGTTGTTTGATCACACTTGTACGCCTAAAATGCCCGAGTTCAGTGCAACTGAGCTCATCGCTACTTATCTGACCATCCTCGTGACAGATCAGGCTTTAATACTAGTAAAGCTACCATACATCATTTTCCTTGTGTCAGTGTGTGTTTTATTTGCCCTTAAATTCTGGTCTTTTCTCTGAATGATGTTTGCATTCAATCCCAGCCTCTTTTCAGTTTTGCAAAGACTCCGCTAACCTGTTCGAAGGAAGTCCACCTTCCAAAGCACATACTTCTCGCTGACAATCGAGTTCGCCAATGTCATCTTACAAGAACTCTTAACTTACAAACCACACAATTTGCTGTCTGGCTAAAAGTTCAGAACTCCTAGTAATTAATCACAAGAAACACATCCAGATGCTCTTTCTGGCATGTCGAGATTGCTTTCTCTAAAAATTTCACATCCTTTTACACCGCATGAAGAAACATCGACTTGAGATTGTCAACTAGATTGCAAGGAATCTTCCGAATTTGCATCAATTCAGTACTGGTGTTGACTGATGTTAGTGTCGTAAGCTATTAACGATGAGATGGTCACAGACTACCATAATTATGCTCCAGAAACTCATTCTGTGAATTCATCACACGTCTGGACTGTTCAAAATGTGCCGTATCTTTTTTATCTTTTTGTTTAATCTAAAACTAGAGTGCATTACACATCAAAATGAAATGAAACGGTTGTGAGCAGTAAACTGACAGTGTACAGTTGTATATTGTCTTTAATAGTTATTCATGTTAGTTTCAAAGGAAATGGAATGTGAAATTTTTTTGTCATCTTGAATGTAACAAAGTGTAATACTTATTGAGATTGTGGAGAAGGTTCATTTCAAAAAAAAAAAAAGGTAACAGTGTTATTGTTACTGAATGAACAGTAAGAGCCTCAAATGAACAAAGTGAAATAAAAGATACAACTGTAACATACTGATTAGTGATAGATGATTACTTATACAATGTCTGAAGCTTTTTGGTGCCACCAGTCTTTTAAGCTGTGCTCCTAACATCTTTGGCTTGTGCCTAAATAATTTTTGACAGTGCGTCTACAAATTTACACCTGGTAGCACCAGTCCTCCCAAAACCAAAAGTAAACTTTGAGCCCTGCGAAAGCCAGTTGAAAGCCAAACAGAAATTAATTTGCATTTTCTGTGATGTATCTAACCTTTGTGAGAAAATTCTGAAGTATTTGGTAAAAAGCTAAAAAACAGCAAGGCAAATCTTGAATCTTGTTGTGGCATTTTGTTTAAACGTGGGCATCTTCAGATAAGAAACAAGAGGCCATGTTGACCTTTACTCGGCCTTCTCGCAAAAGGCAATAGAAATTGTAATTTGCTAGTTCACTGATTCACCTGCACATTTGTAATATTATGACAAAGTTAGAATAACACGATCTGAATTCCTTTCCATATTTTATTTTCACTATTGCATCATGTTCATCATGAGCAGAGAGTAGCACTGCCTTCTCTAATACAACGCATTCTTCAAGTACAGTCAACACTGCTTGTGTTGTGGATGTCTAGATAACGATGACCCAAAACATGATCGAAAACTGACCCATAAAAGAAAAACGATGACCCATAAAAACAATGAATGATTAGTGGCTTTTGTCTACTTTTCAACCCAGGAGTTTGTTTCCTCATATAGGTCTGCTAGCTTGCACTAAAGACCATTACAGAACGCAGGATTTTTTGGCAAAACATTACTGAAATGCGAGGAGAAAAATATTCAGCAGGGTGAAACTGTTTACTTGAAACAGATACATTGCTGAAAGAGGGTAAGGTTTCTGCAGCCAGTTCTATAGTTGGATTTCATGTCACACAATTTAAAAATGTAATCGCTTATCATTCAAAAATAATGTCAAGAAATTGAGATATTGTACAAAAATAGTAAATAAACTACCTGTAAAGTCACAGGAGTGTGTGATATCCCGTACTTGAGTTATTCAGCAAAGTGTACCCCTCAAAATTACAGTGGTTTAGTATGTAGAAGCCACGGGCAAGATATTCAGTTTGGCTATGTTAAAACCTTTTGTCTCGGTGTTGAACTTGCAAACAATCCTAATTGACACTTCTGTCTACATATTATTATTTTGTTCACACAAGTTGTAAACACAAGGTGAATCGTCATTTTAGCGTTTCTGATGTTAACATGTGGTAACATGGCGGCCTTCGGTACGTACGGTGGCCTTGTTTTGTGCAACCTCATCCCCAGGGCCTTCCGAGAGGTACTGCTAAATTTAGCTTGCGCTTGCGCAGAAACGCCAGAAGTGAACACGACAACAAAGAATAAAACAACAAAGAAGAATGAACGACATTTTCAAACTCGGCTGACTTCTGGTCGAGTAATAACCTCACTGGTCAAAAGAAAATTGCTCTCTTCCTTTTCAGCTTGTGTTGTTGCAGGGTCAGAGGTTCATGATCAGATAATCTTAACACTAAGCCGATCAAGCAGACGGGGGTTTTTCTGAACGACTGATCCAAGCTGATAAGAAACGGCTGGTAAACTGAATTCCTTTTTAAACGGGTACCTGTTTGTTTACATTAATTTTTTTCACAAGAGGTCAGATACCTGTGTGTAACGTGGTGAATGCTTGCCTTGCTAGTGAAAACCAGGCTTTTCCTTGCCTGTGTTTGACAAGCTTTACATGTAAACAATTACTGTAAAAGCATTACTGTAATTACATGTGTAAACAATTAACATGAAAATTATTCTTCAAAATACAAAATAATTTAGTCACTATTGTTATTTGCTGAGGTATTACCGCATCTTTTTTTTTTACCACGGCAATTGTCCATTTCGGTCACACTTATTTTACCATTTGGCCACTATGGCAGACGCAAGGTCAGACCACGCGGCAAAGACGAGGCCCAACGCGTCCCAATGGGTCAATGCTTTCAGGCAGTGCTGTACATGTACATGTATGTTAACGAACATGATGCATGTGAAATACACTGTAGCATGTCAGGCACAAAATGTTTTCTGGAGTTTTGAGAAACACACACCAGCTGACAAAATGTGTGTTGCATTACTGTAAACAAAATTAATATTTGCAATGTTTTGCACTAGGGGAATTTTTAGTGGTTACTTGCCATTCATTCAAACAAACAGATAATTCAGTGCCCTTTAAAAAGTGTGCTGTACCTGTTTTAAACTTAAGGTAATCCCCTTGAAAATGATTTATTATCCAGATTTTTTTTTCAAACTTGGCTTATTGATATTCATGCATAGGACATTGTAAAACTGCAATAAGAAAATGCAGTCACCATGCTTGTTTTCATCCTGCATGCCCATTATTCTGATTCCAAATTGCCCGATCTTGCACATAATGTTTACTTAGGAAATTGGACCACTGCATCATCATCTCCTACTCCTCCCTGGCTCCAAATGCAGAGTTTTGCATCAATTACATGTATGAGAAAATTATCCAACTTTCAATATCAAACTTTTTTTCTCCTTGAAATATGTTTTCTGGTGTTTATTCAACTAGTAAATAACACCAATAAATCAAAGGGCTCTCTGAGTCAAGTCGTTAATGTGGTGTTAGAGTAGCTTAGAGGTTCAAGAATGGTGGATAGGCAAGAATTGGCCAAAATCTTGACTGTATAGCTTAGAATGAGGTCTGTTAAATTAAAATTAAGTGATAGCTGAAACATGGTCTGTTTCCTTCTCCTGGTGCAAAAAAACAATTCTGTCTGAATTTTCTTCTCCATCTGGTTGCTGCAACACTCCTCTGTAACCCCTGAAGGGCATTCAACAACTACCGTTCACACCAGCCATCAATACATCATGTTCCTTGGTTGCAATATCAACATCAGCAGTGAAAATGTTGTTTGGCAATTCTTTATATTATCCTTTGTAAGAATTTCAAAAGTTTGCAAATCACCACTTGGTGTGTCAGGGTTTTGAAAAAATTCACTTAACTCTTCATGGGCACTATCACGCAAACAAACAAGTTAAAAACTTATTGGCAATCAAAACAACCCCCCCCCCCAAAAAAAAAAATTAAAGGAAAAAAAAAAACAAACATTCGCAGTGAAATTTGATCTTGCTGTCCGATGGGCGAGTTTGATATGCGTTACGAGGATTTCAGTTTGTTTACTTACATGTAGATCCAGTGATTACGAAATTCCTTGAATTAAGACACTCAGAAAAACAGACAATAAACATTCTTAACTGATACATTTTTTCCAGATACATGTAAGAATGTTGCATATGCCTGAAAAACAAACGCATTCAATTTTCACCTTGAGCAAATCTACGTGACGGTGATGAAGCAAGCCAACGAATGTGAAGTCAGGCTGTGAAATTTGATCTTGCTGTCAGATGGGCGAGTTTGATAATTATGCGTTACGAGGATTTCAGTTTGATTACTTAGATCCAGTGATTATGAAATTCCTTGAATTAAGACACTCAGAAAAAACAGACAATAACCTTTCTTAACTGATACATTTTTCCAGATAAGAATGTTGCATAATTTATGCCTGAAAAACAAACGCATTCAATTTTCACCTCAAGCAAATCTACGTGACAGTGATGAAGCAAGCCAGCAAATGTCAAGTCACTTTGAAGCACAATTTTCTGACTGCATTTGTCATTAGCAAATTTTGCCAAAGCTGCTTGAAATGCAATGAATCGGTCAATGAAAGATAAAGCACGGTAAAATTAATATTCAAACCTGTATTTTTTTGCAAGGTGTATTCCCTGAAGCGCTAAAATATTTCCGAGAGAGTGGTCAGCAATTCTTGTGATAATTCACGGTGATTCGCATTGCGCCAAAACCACAACACATGTATGTCCTCTAAGAAGGATTTCTTCTCTATGAACTAACTGATTTCTGCTGTTTAAGCTGTCAAGTTATCCTTAGAACATGCTCTTTTGATTTAAAGTTTCAAAAAGCTGTGTTTTCCTTCTGAGAACGACCCACTGCTATCTTAAACTGATCAACTCACTGTACTGTGAAATGCAGCCATTTTGAAACAAAGCTAATCATATGTTAAAATGGTTAGGTTACCCAGGGAGTTTACACCAAAATTTACCCCCTTTCAACAGACAGCTATAAGTTGTCCATGGTGCTTGCGCACATTCACGACTTAAAAAGAGGGGTCACCATGTTTGTTTCTTTGCAACATGACAACAAAGGGAAAATTTCGACTCAGAAAGTTCAATGTCAAGGCAAATACGCCATGTTTCTAATATGGGTACAAGCGCACGCTAAAGGACACCATAAAATAATTATACACAGTAAGGATGTGCCATGCAATATTGTAAGGAATCACCTTAAACAATTACTCTGCAATAACTCGTGTGTGTTCTTCAAAACTGAAGCATCTTTCATTGGTTTTATAAAAAATAATATTGCCAAATCATTCAACCATTCACAACCAGCCATTCGAAAAATTTAGTTTTGCTGTTCAGCAGTCAACAGCTAGCTGTTTGAAATCTTTTTCACTTATTAAGCCATTCACAGTCAGCCATTCAAATTATTTTTCTGCAGCTGTTCATCCCTTTACCTTGAGCTGTTCATTTTTTTTTGTCCACTGTCCAGCCATTTCTGATGGCCATTCAAACACTGTCATCCATTATTTTAGTAGCTGAAAAAATTCCAACCCATTTGAACAGCTAGAGTTATAATTCAGAAAAATAATTATTTTGGATCTTTGAGCCGTCACTCTTAAAATTTAATACTGTCAAAACAAATTTTCTGCTTGTCAAAGGCACTTAGGGGCACTCATTGGTTCAAAAGGTTTCATTCTTTCAAACTAAAAGTTTATTTTTTTAATATTTAAACAAGGACACTGCCTACTGTATACAAGGAAAGTTGGACTGGGCAGTCATTTCATTCTAGACGTCGACCCATCAACATCAAGGGCACCAAATTCAAATTTGTTGGTACAAGAAATTAAAAAATAAAATTTATTGCAGTCGGACAAAATGAAAGTTAAACTTCAGGTTTTCCAACTTTAGAGACCAGAATTGAGTAGCTTTGACTGTGAATGATGGACACACATTCTGTTATATATCCTTCTTCTATATTACTGGCTTACCTTCGTCTTGCTCACTGGGTCCTCCATATCAGAGGTGGTTTGCAACCAATCTCTGAGATACAGATAACAATGGTGAAATGAGCAAATGCTAGAGGATGGACAAAAGGAGCTAATGAGACTCAGATCTATGGCAAAGACAAAAATTAATGTGAAAACCACTTATTGAATAAAGTTGTTCAAGCAGAAATTAGGGGACAAAGAGGGGAGGAGCTATCCCTTTTATAGGCAGTGTCCTTGTTTAAAAAGTTTCTGATGACTATCAGTTTGTTCCCTTTGGTTAAGACAGTTTAAAAAAGCAAGCATTGTGTGATGCAAAAGCCAACCATTCAGATCATGCATGTACACTGCATGTATACAGGTGTACAGTAAGTGAAGAATCAGAATCTTTATAGGAAACCTCATGCTCATAGACTCCCCATGCTCGCTGTTAAAAATCTTTTGCTTTTATCTGCAAATACATGTACTTTAAATTTTTTAGCGGAGCTCCAGCGGAGCACCATACCTATAGAAACCCATCAACTGCTTTTCTCATGGTAAAAATGGCTAGCGGTATTGCTTGTGGGCGCGTACGCACGACGACGACGGAGTTGCCCAATAATTAATAATATCCTAATAATAATCATAATAATCCAACATGGCCGCCATACTCTAGCTGATCACCTAGTTTACAGCGTACATCTTTGATATAGGGCATCCGTGTCATGGCTAATTGACACCTGTCAAAACAAGGTTTCCGCTGACCGTTACCACGTGACAATATCGCGGTCTCAAGTTAGAGCTCATCGAGGCTCGCTGTTTTATTTTTGAAGTTGACCGCTCACCAGGTAATGGTTTTCGATTGGATCGCAGGCTCAAGTCAAGTTAATTTAACCGAAACGAGACACCCAAGCCAAAACGAGGCTTAATTTTTCGCGCTCTTTCTGCGGCTCGATATTTCACATTCGTTGGTGTCTTCATTTTGAGCAAAACAACATCATCTTCGAAGTTCAGTTTCTGTCTCTTAATTTGCATAAAAGGCATAAAAATCAAGAACTACTTAAAAGATACTCCGGAAGGTGAATTTTCAACTGGAAAATGGAACAGCAAAAGGTCATTCGCAGGAAATTCTTCAATTTTTGGATCCACTTCTATCGCACCCGGATTGTGTGGTTGAAAAACAAAGGGCTTCTTCACTTTACCGCGACATCTTGCAGCTCACCAAGAAAGTTCTTAACAACTCACCGGAATTAATGGGAGGAACGAGTAGCTCACACTTGGTGGAAGAAGTTCTTTCTTTGAACAAACCGTTTGCTATTTTTGTAGATGCGTGTTTTTACTATAGTGGATCGATGCGTATTTACAAGTGGTAGAAAGCTCGACAACACAGGTAACTTAAATAAATTGAAGCTTAGCATTTGGTTTAATAGTTGTTAATTTTGTTCAGGAATGAAACTTGTATTTTTGTATCGACTGGATATAAATAACAATCTACTCGTTTTGGACACAAAGAAGTAGCTAGTCTAATTGTTTGTTTGTTGTTTTACAAGCGAACAAGTGTTTTCCTCCGCTTGGCTGACTGCACATGTTTTTCGGCGTCTGTGTTTCTGCAGTGTTAAGAACTGAAACGTTTGCCTTTGTGTTATTAACACGTAATCGCAATGAATCCACGTAAAATTAAGGATTAGTATCACTTATGTTTTGTGCGACGAGGGCAATTTCAGCAGCTTTCTGAAAACTGGCACAAGTGACATTTACTCGGCCCCATGCGATTACCTATCCAAACTATCAGGATTGTTTTCCTTTTTCTCTTTTCTACAACATTTAAGCTTATGTCTAAGCTTAACGTACTATAAAATATGTTTGTTACGTCCTGGCTAAAAGATCAAACATTTTAATCCATTATCGTGTTTGTCAAGCATAACGTTTGGTGGCTAAACGCAAAACAATGTTTGACCAAACACGGGACCAAGTGAGTCCAAAAACAATGATTTTTGCGTATTATTGCCGCTGAAATTTTTTACATTCCGTGGCTCATTTGGTTGCTTTTTACCGTTTGTGCACGATTTGTTTGTTGGGGTGGCTAAACGATCAAACATTTTTTCGTAATGCGAAATTTGGGATGAACATGTTTGATTTCGATCAAACATGGAAAGCCATTTAATGGTGCACTAGGTGGCTAAACCGTCAAACATGCTCGTCCAACGATGTTGGATGAAAATATTTGATCATTCTTTGATTGCTAAATTTGTTTTTGAACAAACACACGCGTCGACTGTATTGTTTTCTTGTAATGTTTTGATGTTTTTGAACCGCGGTCAATTCCTGTTGACTACTCTAAACATAAAATATTGGCGCCAGGAAAGCCATGCTGTGTTGCTCAATACCAGTAAAAAAAAATAATAATCGTGGAGCTCATTTAGGCTTGGCTAAATGTATATATTACCCAACCAACTGCTAAAGATTCAAATTTTGGTTGCACCTGTATTAAGCAGCACCGTATTAAGAGGCCCTACCGTATTAAGAGGTCACCCTCTATTAAGTATCAGTTGTCAAAGTCCCAAAACTTGCTTCACTTACAGGTAATACTATTGTAATTTTGACCTTATTAAGCGGTCACGGTCACACTTTACTAATGGCATTCAGATCCTAAATGCTGTAAGTAGCAGTATGAAGGATGTTTGTCATATTAACCGAGTGAAATTGCCCTCCACCCACAAGTCTCTTGTACTGTAGCTCAATGGTGGCACATCTGAACTACCTAATCAATAACATCATGTATGCCTACTGATGTGACAACAGTGAATAGTGATTACACCTTTCATTCATTCATGATGTTCAAAAGTTTTGATCTCACAAAACCATTAACTTTAATAAAATTGGCATCAGATTTTTGATGAATCTGTTCTCTTATCGAGGATTAACTGTGTCATAACATTGCCAAAGTACAGTGTAGAGTGTAGAGCCATATGCAACAAAACCCCAAAATGGTCAAATGCCAGGTTTAAATCATAGGAAAAGACACCATAAATGGCTGTAAACGTGAAAAGTAAATAAATTTAATTCAATTTGACATGAAAATTTACAATCTAGCTTTTCTTTCTTTCTGGTTGGCTACAACAGCTACATACTGTATAAGAAAATTAATTTTCATTGGCTAGAAAGCTGATCGTTTGATGGTAGGTGAATTCTTTGCCTAAATTACAACCTCAGTTGCCACAAAAAAGTTTTGCCAAATCCAAAATATGACATCAAAGGCCGCTGCTAGTGTATGTTTCAGACCAGGCCATGGCATACACTGTAAAAGCATCAAGATTGTGTTACATGAGTGTTCATGGGCCAAACAAACGGTACCTGTACATCGCTTTCTGATAAACAGTTACAGTACCGCCTGAAAGTATTGACCCCTTCACCGCGTCATTGCTGTGTGACCTCCTCGCGACTTTCCCTCGGTATTCCCGCGGCAGGCTGCTTTTTTACCGAGGAATTTTTTCGGTCAGGCTCCAAAGTTGCCGCAGGAAAACTAACCGACTGAGGTAAAACCGAGGTAATGAAATACTGCGGTCGAGTTTGCATAGGCTTTTATTTTCTTTTTGTTTTGGATATGTCACATTAAAATCACACCAAAGAACATTATAACTGAAACAAGTTTCAGCAGGAAATCTTGAGCTACGTACCTTGAACAGGATTAAGGAAAGTCATGCATGGTCGCTACACATAGATCTATCGGCTGTTTAATATATGCATAGAAGATCACAGGTGGACGGCTAAACTGCTCCAAAAAAATTGTGAATGGTTGAGAGTAAACGGCAGAACTTTCGAACTGCTACACTGTAGTTCTGAATGGCAGAGCAGCAAAACAAAAGCTGTGAACGGCTAAAGGTTAACCAGTCGGGAATACATAAATACCCGGATAAATACTAACGAACGGAAAATCACTGGAACTTCAAAGAAAATAAACAAGCAATTGCACGTAAAATGTTTATATTTTAAAACCGCTACAGATCACAGTTTATCTCAGAAAATGAACAGGATGGTAACACTCTCAAAGGATTAACCCAATATGTGAACCAGATTAATCTCCTGTACTGACAATGAAGCTAGCATAACGAGATGCAGTGGCTAAAAAGTGTATTAATTGGACTGGTTCAAGCGATGGCCTATAGATCATTGTGTTGTGTTCTTGGCCAAGAAAACTACATCTCACAGTGTCTCTCTTCACCCAGGAGGTTAAGTGATTGCTGCTGGGAGCTAAATTGTAATCAACAAGTATTCCATCCAGGGGTACTTTAGTATAATTCAAAGGGTGCTTTGTGCTATTGAACCCGGAATGAATTGCTGGCCCAATAAGTCACCTTGTCCTATATGCAGTTGCATCTTTTTAATTTGGCTCATTCAGCCTATTGGGTGGAACACAAGCTTTATTTACTTTACAAAACCTTCAGTCATGCTCCACTAAATTTGGAAATATGAGCCACAGTTTTATGAAAATGCCTTGAATTTTCTGTGAATACCCCATGAAAGCCATTTAATGGCCCATGAAAACTGCAAAATGTAATTTCATGGGCTCTTTTGTGGCCATGAATTTTCCATGAAATTGTAGCATTTTATTTCATGACCCATGAATTTGGTAAGGAGAGACATTAATGAGCCATGAATTTGCCATGAAACTCATCACATTATATATTTCATGGCCCATGAAAGTCATGTGTTTGGACTTTCATGGGCCATGAAAATGGCTGGTGGTGTGGTCTTCAATTTCATGGGCCATTAATAATCCATGAAACTCAACAAAAACAATGGAGCAATGTACGGTAACAAGTGACCAAAAGATTAATTTTTAATACGAAAGAAACATCGCGACCGGATTAGGTGTAGACCACACTAATAAGGGGTGTAGCTAGGATTTTTCAAGGAGGGGTCCACAGTGTGTCACACTTAGGGTACTTCCCATATTGTCATGTCAACATCCATGCTGTGGTTTACTGAAAGTGACATTAATTTTGTTTGGATGGGTGGTAAGCTTAAAGGGAGGGACAAGCTAGCCATTTTCATGAGTTGTTTAAACTGAACAAAACTTCTCATCATAAAACTTGATCAGCTGAAATATCTTATCACAGTTCCATTCAAATAAAGATAATTCCTCATAATTACAAAAAATACTTACAAGATGTTTTTTTTTGTTGTAAACCATGGCCTGATTTTTCAGCAGTCTACAAAGGTCTTTATAACATCACTTTTATAGGGAAGATATTTGTTTACAAACATTGTTTTTGTTATTTAAATGTTAAAAACGTTAAACAGAAGAATTCTTTGTTTCACCAGCCAATAGCTCTTTGGTTGGCATATTAATAACAATAGGTCACATCACTGATACATGTATCTTTGCTATAGGGGTGACACAATTACTGGTAGCCCAGTAGTTTCCATTGTGGCCAAGACATGCAAATTAGGATAAAACCAAAGACTTGGAATTTCTTACAATATCTGGGAATGTTCACTGATCCAGTTGGAAATAACTTGGAATTACTAGGAATTCCCAAAAATTTTAAGACTAAACAGAAATCGCATTTGGAATTGCTGGGAATTTCTGGGCATCAATGATAAACAGAGACATCAAAACGCAAAATTGAGCAATTTGTGGCCAATTAATATCAAGTTCCACCACTTTAAATAAAAAAAAAAGACCGCAAAGTTTTGTGATTCTTTATTAATGACCAAGACGATCATTTTTTCAAGGAAACAGATGTATGATGAAGCCGAAACTAAGTGCTACAAAACACAACATAGCCCTAATAAATACAATTACATATAATAAAATACAATCCTAATAAGTCACACATTTACTCAGTGAATTATCCGAAAAGCAGATGAAATTTACAAAGTCCTTTGAAATGAAATGAACGTAAGACTTAAAAGCGAGCGAGAGTAAGCGGTGGATTTTTCTCACCTTCACGAAGTCATTCGTCTCTTTCCTATCTCGTCAACGTTCGGTAACAAACATCTAAAGCATGTTTTACTCTCAACTGAAGATGAATCTGTTCATAAAGTGTGTTTTCGTCAAAATCTTCGCCAGAAATTGGGAACTGAATGACCGAAACAACACAAGGAAAACAGAGCAGATAAGAGAGCATGTTTCACTGAAGACCGCAATCAAGTAGTCCAGCGGATATTACACGGCAACAGCCAATGATGGTGTGTGAATTTTCACGTGACTATCCTCGTGCATTTTACTGAACAAAGAACCTCTATTATTCTCTCTTGGCGCCCATCTTTGAATTGTCTTTTCGGTTGGTCTGTCGTGCGAATAATTGTAAGTTTTTGTTTCGTATAGATTGTTTTTTGAGTGGTTTAGAGGATGAGTAATAACAGCGTTATTGCAGTAAACGAAAGGCTGAAGTTTGTGGTGCCGATGTCAAACGAAATGAAGGCATCACCGTGGATTTAGAGGCGGGCATGCAAGCCATTTCTAAAGCGGGAATTTTGAATGTTTTTTGGTAAGTAAATACTCTGTTATTAGAAATAGGAACAGTTGTTAAATTATGAAATCCCGTAACTTGTCAACGGCTCAGTAAAACTGTGAACAAAATCATCACGTAACAGAGTGCTCCTCGGCAAAGTGTAATCCATCGCGGCCGCCGTTCCTATATTGAGGTCTTCGAATCGTCAGTAGTTCAACCGTAGTAAAACTACAGATCGAGTTAACTTTAGGTCAGTTCTTCGCTAGGTCTTAAGCTTATTAAATTATCTTGAGTACTCTAGTGAATTTATGACAGAACCAGTCTAGAATGAAGCAACATGCAATTTGCTTAATTATGAAAATGTGTATGTTTAGCATTTTTGGATATATATAATTATATCATTTTGAATTTGGCGTGACTGAGTTAAGTTCGACGTTTGAATTTTGGCACTGTCGGATCGAATTCAATTTAATTCTACATGGCAGTAGCACAACGTTTGAAACAGGCCTTATTTTTGTTTCAGACAGGAATAAAAAATACAAGCTGGAGCGGGACATATGTTGACAACCTCAGCCGCAGACAGCAAAAAAAGCTCCCTGAACAGCAAAAATTTAAAAAGAATAAATAATTGTCTCATTAAGCAATAGACCACAAGTTACTATGGTTTATAGGATGATAAACCACGCGGGATGTTGGAAGGGACTCTTCGAGTGTTCTTTCAACATCCCAAGTGGTTTATCAGCCTATAAATCATAGAAACTTGTGGTCTATTGCTTTTATATAATAATTCAGAACACGCATGAAATTTCCATGAGTTTACTGGCACGATAAACCATAGCTGATTGACCAATCAGAGCGTGCACATTGATTTTGTTATTATATAATACATAATAAAATTAAAAATCATGATTATTAATTAGTAATATTTCAAACAAGTTGAATAAACTGAGAATATATTAGCTGGTGTTATCATTTGCGTGCAAGGACAAACAATATCTAGAGATTCCACAAACAGGGTATGTTTTATATTTTTCAGTGATGACTTGGTATTTATACATGTATTATTAAAATTTTCAAGTTTGTTACATTTAGTTTTAACCCACATAGATCGATTTTATCACATATGGAATTAATGGGAGTTTAAGGACATTTTCATGGTGTTGCAGGTATTGTTTTCACCTGCCCCCATGAAAGTGATGAAGGGGTAACTTTCATGAGTCATTAATATGCCATGGATAGACCATGAAAATTTTCATGGTCAATGAAAATTTTCACAATTCACAGGGTACCCATGGGCCATGAATTTGCCAACCCATTAAAAACCCATGAAATTACACCCCATGGAAACATCAGGAAATTGAATTCATGGGCTTTTCAACAGTATTAAAAAAACATTATTTTATTTAAAATCTCTACTTGAAATTTCATGGTTTCTTCATGGGTATTTCATGGGCTAAGATACGATTGGGGAGATTTCATGGGTCATGAAACAGTTAAATTTTCACAAGACTTTGATTGCTTTTTTCATGTCTTAAAACTATGAAAATACCCTGAATTTTTCCCCTGAAAATTCCATTAAAATGCCTTGAAAAAACCATTGATTTGCTGTGAAAATTTTTCTAGATTTTAATGGGTTTTGAGTTTATAGTGGCATATAATCAAATTAAAGTTTCCCTCGATCTTTACCTTGCTACTTATGGAGGATTATTCTATATATTTAGCTGTTGGTGCATGGCCAATATGCAAGCAATGATACATTAATATTTTATCGTGTTGGAACTGCAATATATATTATACAACAAATCAACATACTCTAATACTGTGATCAGAAGAAGTGTGATTTGATGTTAGTAGATAATGTAAATTATTTTATCCAGAATCACACTTTAGTTAGTGTGATCACACTTGAGATCACACTTTATAAGTGTGATCACACGTGAGATCACACTTTATAAAAAATAAAAGTGTGATTCACTTTTTTTCACACTTCTTTTCACACTTTATCACCCTTCCTATAACGCTTTACAGAAGTGTGATTTAAAGTGTGAAAATGTGTGATTTAAAGTGTGATTCACACATCTTATAAAAAATCACACGTGTGATCACATGTGTGATCACACTTTACATCACACATGTGATCACACGTGTGATCACACATATATTTTTGCATGGGATTCTTCTTGCCTTATTACGCTTGATCGATCACACCTGTCCACGATCATTTGTTACCTTTGCATTCAAATGCGTCGAAACTTTTAAGATCTTTTAATAAACAGACATACCAAATGAAAGCAAAAACTTTTACAAGGAAACTATGAAGAGTCTATGCACATACGAGGATTCCTATAACGGCTGTCTGAATCTTTCTCATATGGCGACTCAATACGCTATTCTTAATTATCACGATCAGATAAAATACTAAATTGTGGCTGCTGTTCGCATCACTTCCAGTTGCTCGCCTTTCCATACTTCAAAAGTGATTAACCTAATAGTGCAGTGATCAAAAGCTTTTTTAGTATCAGACAAATGAACTTTGAGTTCAAATGGATGAGCTTTTCCCAAACCGATGACTTCAATTAACTGAAAATGCAAACGCATTCGCCCAGCAGACTTTAATTTGGTTTGACTCCATAACATTGTCAGCGCGACAGTTCAAATAACAAGGCAGCGCTTCTTCTAGCATTGGATTGGACAGTACTAAACAGCTGTACAGTACCACCTGAAAGTATTGACCCATCGGGACAAGGCGATACCTCGTCTATGCCGCAGGGAAGTGGCCGTGCGTCCACCACGGTATAAAAAAATTGTTCCGCGGGAAAACCGAGGTACAGTTTTGCCACGGGAATACCGCGGGAGAAAAGACGAGGTAATGCCGCGGGGAAAGAACAATGACGATTAATTCCAGGTGTCAAAAAAGCGGAAGGACTGTAAGGTGCGAAGATTCACGGACATAAAAATAACGCTGTGCGGGATTTGCGTATGGACTTGTAATTTTTGAACCAGCCTCTATATAATGTAAAATCGAAGTCTTTGAAACGCTAAGGGGCTTGCCCTGGTTAAACGCCTGCCTTGGTTAAACGCCGTATTTCACATGTGAAGTATGGCATTTGTCCCAATTCTTGGCTTGCACGTCACGCAAGTATCACGCAAATAAAAAATAAAATCGCTTATCTTTCAATTAATTAAGTCGAAACTGAGATAGTGTAGAAGAGTAATAAATAAACAACGTATCAAAGTTTCAGCGTTGTGCAATATTCCGAACTCGAGTTATTCGGTAAAGGGTACTACTCAAAATTTATAGTTTAGTATGGAGACACCATGCTGGCACCGTGTTCCTGTGAGGAACCCCAACATGGCAGTTGGAAATCCATTAGAAACATCTGGAGCTCACTTTTTCTCTCGCAAAAGATTTTTTCTCTCTGCTAAACTTCAAAACATTCGCATACTGTAGACACTTCTCTTAACATATTGGTTATTCAGAACTCGAAAACACAACGTAAATCGATATTTTCACGTACGTGATATGTTTCTCAGGCATTGTAAAAAAATATAAATTCAAACTGCTGTATTTTCAAAACAAAGCATGCTACCGAGCTGAAAACATGCAAGCAGATATTATATCTTTAAAAATGTCTTTAACGTGACAACGCGTGCTGATTTTATTTGGATCAGCTGAGGCGTTCTACACGGCTGGCCTTTTCTTCCCTTCTAAACTTAATTTGCAGACAGCTTGGGAAATTTTAAAATTTTCGTCTATAGAACGACAAAATTCTTAACTTGACATACTCTGATGTTCAAACCATCTTTGCTCTGGAGCTCACATTGTGTTGTCGTCACGTGCCGTGCTCGAATTTGCATAAAACGCCGATACGCACCAACGTCCAATTGAATTTGGATTTGTTCTTTGAAATCTCAGCCTGACTTACTTAGAATTTCTTGGTAATTTGTTCGCTTCCCTTAATATCTTAGTTCTAAATAACTTCGAGTCAATCTAACAACGTTTTGGATCTGTGATAAGCTTAATTCAAAATTCCTGTCCAGTTGCCAGACATTGAGACATAACATGTAAATTGAAGGCGTCGGTGCATAACCATCCTATGTCGAATTTTGGGTTGTTTTTCGATTTTGCTTGGATTTGTCTGAATTTCTGCATGTGAACTACAATTCGATGGAAACACATTGTATGGTATTTTTTTGACTGATTCATCCAGAATCCAGAAATGCATTTTTTCTTACTAAGAAGATGTAATGCAACTTGCAAACCACTCCCATGGAAGGTTGGTTTCTTGGTGTACGTAAGAAAAAATGCATTTCTGGATTCTGGATGAATCAGTCAAAAAAATACCATACAATGTGTTTCCATCGAATTGCAGTTCACATGCAGAAATTCAGACAAATCCGAGCAAAATCGAAAAACGACTCAAAATTCGACATAGGATGGTTATGCTCCGAGCCCTTCATATCTCTGGTGGAGTATGCTAATTAACAATGCCCAAGGGTATTCTTTGCGTGAAAGACTAAGCGCCAAATGCTCGTAACCGATTTAAGAGAACACAGAACGTTTCTGTTCAGTTAGACGTAATGCGCAATGTGTCGTTTTTGCTTAATCATAACACTCGACAAGCTCGCTTGGCACGAAAACAGTGCACAATATTCGTGGTTGACTTAAAAAAAACAGCACACAGCAGCCTTGGTTAATCTCAGGTCAGCGCGCAAAGATTTTGTCCGACCTGAAAACAGCACTCACTCCAAAGAGATTCAGGGTTATTGTTGGTTTTAGGTTGGACTTAACATTAGGGCTAGAGCGTAGGCTAGGGCTAGGGATAGGGTTAGGGATAGGGTTAGGGACATGGTTAGGGTTAGTGTTGATGTTAACGTCAACGCTAGCGTTAAAGCGCGGTTGTTTTAGTCCGAATCAGCTTGACTTAAGGGTTCGTCCGAGTCGAAAACAGCGCCTAGTTGCCTTGGTTGACTCTAAGTTCTTTCGGAAAGGCTTTGGCCGATATAACACAGCGCTAAAGTCGGTTGTTTGTCTTAAATACAGCGTACATCTTAAATCCAGCGTACAAAAACCTCGGTTGATTCTAAATCAGTGCGCAAAAAGCTTGCCGACGGCTGAAAAATCACAAAATATTAAAGACGGCTGTTTTGACTTGAAGAAACTTTTTGCCAAGACAACTCCTATTGGTGACCTACAGCAAAAATTTGAGTTAATTAGATGTCCTAGAGCAAAAATTAAGAGTCCTAAGAGTACGCTGTTTTCCGTCATGTTTCGTTTACTCAGAACGTTGTGTTGCGTAGTAAATTAAAACTTGCGCGTGGTTTCGTCAGTTGAAACGTTTTTGATGGATTCATTTTCATCGTCAAGTGGAAAACAATGGAATGAAAATCTTATTAAAATTAACGTAAATGACGACAGTGAAAGAATTTGACAGAAATACTTAACTCTTTTGTGAAATTAACTTGGCTCCAAAACGTAAAAAAATTTGCATGAAATTCAATCCCTTTATCACGCGTGATGGATTGTCTCATCACAATGACTGTAGTCGCGCACAAATGTTTATCTCGTGTGAGAATACTTTTTGCTGTAGTTTATTAGCCTCCATAGAAGCAAAAAACCGAGGCGATCAACGCAAAAGTGATTTCTGTGTTAAAATTCGGCAGCGTGTTTACCAAATATTCATTCTCACTTGTTCATCAGTCACGGATATATCACGAACCAACAAGCGCGGATGTTACGGCAATTCACCGGTTTCGCAGACGTTGTTGGTTCGAATCCCGTACAAGCGGTTTTTTTTTTTTTTTCGTTTTGTTTTGTTTTTTTTTGTTTTTTTTTTTTTTTTTTGGTTTCACTACTGCTTAAGTTGTGTTCCTAACTGCGGCGATCGTTCACGTTATAATCCGTTGTTTACGTACATCTGATTCACACAGACGAATCGCGAGGAGTACCGCTTAATATTGCTTTGAATGTTTGCCGTGCGCGCCAATGCAACTCTTTTCCATGGATTGTGTTCAAGATACTCATCGAAAACGGGCAGACTTCACTTCGAGCCGAATGAATTTTCGGTAGCGTTTCCGAAGTTCGACTCGCGACTAACTATTCCACGGCTAACAGTAAAAGCAAGCTGCGATTTCATGTCACGATTGGTTTCAAAAAATGCGCTCTTCAAAATTAATGAACAATGGAAACCTCGGTGCAGCAGCTAGACTGTTTTCAAAGTTATTTTATAAGGTAGAGTTTTTACTGAAACCAAGTAATAATCTGCCCCAACCCCCCCCCGCGAGAGGTTTTGACTTCAGACAGCGCCCTGTTTGACCGCAATGAATTCTGGGATCATTGTCTGCTTCAAGTGCGAAGAACAACAACTCTTCAAACATACACTTTTCGCCTATAAGTCCAAAAACCACTCTCGCTTTCCCAGCTTTTAGCACCGCAACCTTTCAGAAATGGAACAAGACTAGCAACGACGCGCCGCTTTTGAGGCGAGAGTTGTTTTCAGACTTTTTCCGCCTGGATTCTACTCTGTACCCCAAAACGCTAATATCTCATCGTGATTTGGTAAGCACAGAGAAAACGCTAACTGGATTCTTTCAGAAGCGTTAAGAACTTGCGGATCTCCAGACTTTTCATGACGTCTTTCGATCACCAAGCGGGAAGGCAAACCGATAATGCAGTTAATACGTAGCGATCCGCAGCTCCAGCACTCACGTAAGTTTCGTATGCGATGAGCTTAATCGATGTTTTAACCGCCAAATTTATAGTCTACGTCACACTATCAAACAATCCTTTCTACCCGTCAATCATTTCACCTCCAGTTTTAGTTGTACTCCTCACAAATGTCCACATAATTCACGTATGAATATTAATACGGTACGCATACAAATGAGCTTCACTTCAATTGAAGGCGTCGGTGCATAACCATCCTATGTCGAATTTTGGGTTGTTTTTCGATTTTGCTTGGATTTGTCTGAATTTCTGCATGTGAACTACAATTCGATGGAAACACATTGTATGGTATTTTTTTGACTGATTCATCCAGAATCCAGAAATGCATTTTTTCTTACTAAGAAGATGTAATGCAACTTGCAAACCACTCCCATGGAAGGTTGGTTTCTTGGTGTACGTAAGAAAAAATGCATTTCTGGATTCTGGATGAATCAGTCAAAAAATACCATACAATGTGTTTCCATCGAATTGCAGTTCACATGCAGAAATTCAGACAAATCCAAGCAAAATCGAAAAACGACTCAAAATTCGACATAGGATGGTTATGCTCCGAGCCCTTCAATTGATATTTGTGCTCTGAGCAGCATAACATGTAAATTTCATATTCATGCTCTGAGCATCACAAAACATGCCAAAATATTCTTTCCTTTCTTTCCATCAAGATGCCAACAGATCTGTTTACAGGTCACATTCCACAGGTCAGCACACACTGTAAATGAATAAAACTTTGAAGCCATCAACTCCACGCGAGCGCACTGAGCATAAATGCTCTTTGAAGATTCGATTCAAAATAGTCGCTACAATCGCTAATATCAAAATAATTTACAATCAAAATATTTCTCCAAAAATTTTTATTTATGGTCGGATTCTAACGACAGAATCATTTCTGCCCATGTATCAAAAAAGCTGATAGATCTATGTGTAGCAACCATGACTGCCCTTCCTGTTCAAGATTTCCTGCCAAAACTTTTAGGTGCTACCTTGTCACTTGAAACACAATGGAAACAAAAGCCTATTCAAACTCGACTGCGGTATTTTATTACCTCGGTTTTACCTCGATTAACTTTCCCGCGGCAACTTTGGAGCCTGACCGAAAAGTTCCCTCGGCAAAAAAGCGGCCTGCCGCGGGAATACCAAGGGAAAGTTGCGAGGAGGTCACGCGGCAAAGACGCGGAAAAGGGGTCAATACTTTCAGGCAGTACTGTAGGTTACTTTATAATATTTGAAGACTTCCGATTTTACACTGTATGGAGGCTGGCTCAAAAATTATGAGTCCATATGCAAATAGCGCACAACGTAATTTTCTTTTCTCCATGAATCTTCGCACCTTAAGAACTTACAAAGTCCTACCGCTTTTTTTGACAACTGCAATTAATCGTTATTGTTCTTTCCCTCAGCATTGCCTCGTCTTTTCTACCTCGGCATTCCCGTGGCAAAATTGTACCTCGGCTTTCCCGCGGGAAAAAAATTTGCATACCGCGGTGGACGCACAGCCACAACCTGCGGCAAAGACGAGGCATGGCCTCGTCCCGATGGGTCAATACTTTCAGGCGGTACTGTACCTCATAATGAACAGCCTTTTGTTACTGGCAAAACTCTTCTCACAACAAGAAGTCTAGTAAACATTGTTTTAAAAGAAACTAGACCATTATTGTTCAATTTTACCTGCCTGTAGTCTATATTGATGATAAAAATCAGCCACTGAGTGCAAGAAATTTGACAGTTACTTTTAAAAATAGGCACCAAGGAGGCACATGTGACTACTGCTTAGAAGGTGAAAAAAACAACAAGTAGAATTCTGTGTTTCCAGAAAATACCCATACCCTCACCATGGAGGGAATTGGACATTTTGGCAGGGAGGGGTGGTCAAAGCCCCAGCACAATGTGTAAGGGGAGGGAGGATAGAAGATTAGTGTTTATTTTTTCAGGTGGTTCGCTTGAATGTTCTCAAAAACACAAATAACTATTGGCTTAATGATTTTAAACACAATGCTGAAAAACAAACGAAAGAAAAGCAATCACATTTTTCTTTAAAGCACTTTGGATTAGAAGTGCATGAATACCGAGAAGTGAAGACCCAGCTTCTTATGTTTGGTGACTTTCATTTCGACTAACGTGTTGAGACTATTGAGGATCAAGAAATGAGAATCAAGGACCAAAAAACGACAAACACCAAGTTAAATTACCTGTAATACAGACTCAACAAGGTTTTAGGAAATCATATCTTTGAACCAGGAATCTCAGGAATTTAAAGCAAAAATGCTTTTCACAGCTGTTTTCTTCATCATGCTGCCAAAAGCACACACAAGCATTGATTTAGAAACATTAGAAATGCTAAATATTTGGAAAGCTTTGGATTTATAGCCCAATTGGAGCAATGTCGATTTATTTACTACAGTATCCAAACCTTAATGGACAAAAATCTTTTGTTGCTTACTGAAAAAGTGGAAGGAGCCATGAAGCCTTTCCAGAGTATTTTTAGAACAAAATTAATATTGAATTACATTCCAACCTGGACCACACAATTGTAATACAGTATTTTGCACTGAAACTTTTACCGAATGTACTCCTGCTATTTTTTTTTTGCTCGGGCTTAGACCGAGCTTAGAAATGGGCGCACAAAACAACTTTGCTCATAATATGCATGCTCAGTGTTACATCATCAACGGGACAGTGCCCAAACTTTCTTCAGTCGCCATTTTGAACGCCCTGAGAGTGCGCCACAGTGAAAAGAGGTTTTACGTGTGGTAAATGTTCTTTACTTGCTTGACATCTTTTATGTTTTATCGCATTTTTTCTACTTGTTACAATCTAGCTCTGTTGCTTACCCATATTTACCCGTGTATAATTCGCACTTTTTCCCATGATTTTGTTAATGAAACTCTGCGTGTTGTACATGGAACCTTTTGTTTGTTGATCGCTTCCCTCATTTACATACACATGTGGTTAACAAAGGATACATAAGACAATAAACAAGACTTCAAAAGGCTGTCGTCCATGCCATTGCAATAATAAACAAGCGAATAACCTGTCACAGTTGCTTTTAAATTACCGCCGATAAACTGGCTGGAAAAACTGCAATAAAACTGCCGGAGATGTTCTGCGAACAGACGCCCAAAAATTGCATGCAGACGAAACAAAATATCCTCCTATTTGAATATGGTAATGAAACGCACATTTTGTGTGCCGAAGTTAGTTCAAAATTATTTTGCTCGAAGTACAGCAGCTCAGAACAAAGACAAAATAAATGAGCTATATTTTGCAGAGGCTTTACAAGATTTAAAATCTTTTGACAACGGAAAATCGTCAGAGACGCATTTCACAAGAGATCTTACCGCGTTACCCTTGATTGAACAGATCACACCACGATCATTTGTTAGCATTCAGATACGTGAAAACATAAAGTGTCAGCAAATGAAAGCGAAAATTTTTACACGGCAACAACGAAGAGTCTTTGAGCATATGAGAATTCCTGTAATGGGTGTCTAAATCATTCTCTCATGCCGTCTCAATGTTCGGGAATACGCTATTCTTATCAGACTCTTATCAGATAAAACAGTTTTGGGTTGCCTTTTGTAATTAACAAATTACTGATCCCAGTACATGAAACACAAGCTTAACAAAAGTCAGAACAACCTAATAGTGACCAAAAGCTTTTGAATATCAGAGAAATTTTAACTGGAACAGGTGAGAGTTTTTTTTTTTTTTAATCAATGACTTAATTAACCCCAACTGACAGAAATTAAAATTTGTATTTGTTTTTCACGAGTAGACAACTCCAGCTGTTCGATCAGGTGAGAATTAATTTTTCTCTGACCAAATGGTGGTTATTTTAACAGATGGGTATACTGCTATTTATTTTATTTTTGGAAAATTTGTCTAGAAAAACAGGGTGCACATTATATACGGGTGTACATTATACACGGGTAAATACGGTATTTACAAGCAAATACTGGAGATATGAAAGCTTTTACACATGTAAACAAACCAGTGTTAAAATTAACATCTCAAAACAAACCATCATTTGAGCCACTGAAACTAAGAAACAAACGTGTATCAAAAAAGAGTACAACATCAAAGCCTTCTAAATCTAGAAATTTATGTACATTGAAATTAACTAAACCCAGAGCACAGAATATAGCATCAGAACCAAGTCAATCTCTAGCGAAACCTCCACTGGAGCTGACTACAGGATGTGACAGCAAAACAATGCTACAAAGCACTCAAACTAAAGCTGATAAACGGTATACTTTTGTCTCTGATTTGTGCTATTCCAGCTTTGAACGAACCTTTGAGGAAGGAAGGTACATCACCTTGTAAAAAAGCCTATTCTGTTGTAGCAGAATCTGTTCTCTCAAAACGTGCAAGTCACAATTTGACAAGTTTATTTACTACGAAAACACAAGTAACAGTATTCCTGTATCTCGAAGACGAGCGCGTGAACCCAGTAGGATTTGTGTCAAATAGGTGGGCAATTTTGTGAACAAACGAAAAAAACTAAGGCGAAAAATACATCAGTAAAAATGTTCCAAGATCGTCAAGAATTCATTTGTATGTTAAAGGTGCCTTTGCTTTATTGCCATAGTTTAATCGATGGGAATAACAGAATGCGTATGATAGGGTGCTTGTGGTCAAAGCATGAACTGAGGCTAACAAAGGAGAAATTGAAGTGGAAATTGAAAGAGGGACAATATCCCAAAATGGAACTGTACTTTAACATCAGTGTTTACAAAACTCAAAATCATAGGATAAATCATTGCCGCTTTATCCTTTCGCCATAAATTTTGAAATCTCATATTTGCATTCCCAACCCTTTGATCTTGGTTCTTATATCAAACGACAAGTCAGGCCCAGCCAGGGGTTTTGGGTATACCTATATCTAGGGCCATTTTAATTCAGGTACATGTATATGGTATTTTTATGTTATAAATTGGGTATAAAGTATCTGCTTCTTTCTGAATTTTAGGTATTCGGTATACAGCCATGAATTAAATGCTTCAAGATAATTTTAGGTATTACGTATCACATGTTTTACAAGTTTAAGGTATATTGGTATCTTACGGGGAAAAAGCCAGGTATATTGGTATCACACTACCCCCCTGGCAAGGCCTGGCAATTGGCAATGACAGCATGTCCTCTCCAAGCTACATCCTGCAATCAGTTTCCCTGAGCTAAAAGCCATTATGGCTCTTGTTCTTTTAAAGTTTTAAGTATAATTAAAATCAATTGAAGATGTTAGTGATAGCAGCCAAAAACCACTGGATGAATGACAACTTTTTGTCTTCTGCATTGAAAACAGTACACTAATTTGCACATGTCAAAAGAAACTTGAAACCTTCTGACAACACATAATGCAAATCATTTCAGTTGACCTGAGATCGGGGTAAAATCACACCACAAGGAGGCCAAGATTTTAGTTTGTCATTGAGGACCATCAGCAAATCATCGCTAATCCAGGTGTTCATGAGAGACCACAAGAAACATGCTGATTGGCTCCAAAGGATATTCTATTGTTACTTACATTCTGAAAGTCAAGATGATGGCAATAGTGACTACTTGCGCAAGCACAGTAGTCACAAAAATTCTCAATACCAATTTGCCACCTACTGGCATATAAATCCAATCTATACTCAGGATGCGTACACCTGTACATTGTCACATGAATCAAGTTTAATGGCCCAGCTCTCCTGTGGCTCAACAGTGGAGCATCTGCACTAGTAAGTAAAGATTATTATTATTATTATTATTATTATTATTATTATTATTATTATTATTATTATTATAAGCAGCAAGTTCAACTCCCTTTGGGAGAAATCTGACAATTATTTTTTTCAAAATATACATGCGACAGTATTGAATAATTAAATCTTTCATTCATTCACCAGGCTTAAAATCTATCATCTCACTGTGTATAATTATTCCCATTATAAATTTGCCACCTACATGTACATGTGTCAACACTTGAATCCTGGAATTATGCATGTGTACAGGTCTGTATGTAGGACATTAATCATATCAATCTAGTTTAATGGCCCAGCTGCCACAAGTCTCTTGTAGCTCAGTGGTAGAACATGACAGAACTAATAATCAGAAGGTCACAGGTTTAATTCTTGTTGCGAGAACTTGCAAAGTTGTTTGCAAGTATGTATGCATGCATATTTGAGTTAGTATCACATCTTCCAAACGTCAATATAATTTACAGACAATGTTGTCACAACATTTCCCTGCTAGTATAGATCTCTGCTGGCGAGAAAGGAGAGAGACCTACGTTGGTGCCTCCTTTCTCGCCTCAAGAAATCTCTGCTAGCAGGGAATCATAACATCAACATCAAAATGAAATACAATATCAAACACCAGTACAATATTGTTAATGTTGTCCTGGCATCAGATCCATTTAAAAAACTGATGTCAGCTCACCCTTACTGAGTAGTTTACCCCTTTTCTCTCACTGTCATATGCACTTTGATAGGTTTTTTAGGCTGTTGCCTGTTTGCAGATAGGATGCAGATAAGATATACTGATATTGGTTTCCGCACAGCCCCATACAGTACAGTATGTGGTCCTTGGTCCAGATGAAAAAGACGTAAATGAGCATTTCTTTCCTTAGGCGCACTGCAGTGAGCTGAAATTTGTCCTTTAAGTGACCGTAACATTGTACTAACGTGTGACAAAACGACAGCTTCTGAGAGTTGTCGGAAATCCTGCATTATAAAAAATGGCCACTCCCTTTGAAGGCCCCTGGTCCGGCTAGCGGGTCCTTGGTCCGGCCACTTAGGACGCTTTGTAAGCACACTCAAACTGTGCAAAAAAAGAAACGTTCCAAGTTCCATTTGATGGGTATCATTTAAACTTCAAACCTTAAATGAAACTTCTGAGTAAAGAGCTCTAGTTTCGTCCCATGAAGAAATGAAATTGCGCTTAATTTCAAGAGTGAAAAGAACTGATGATGCATGTGCAGAGTTGTTTTTTTTGCTTGTTAACCCATTCCTACCGCCGTTGTCATTGCGAAAGCTTGCTAATGGAACCAGTTGGTTGGAAATAAACTTACTTTTTACATTATTACTAAATAAATAAGTCGACAGAACAAAATTCACCCACCTTGAATTTCCCGCCTTCACTATCACCAGGAAAGATTTGAGTCGAGGTTAAGAAGGCAAACATATCACTAAATACTCGGCAAGAGTCGTCTTTATTGAAACCTCTTTTTCGCCCTGAAAATTACTTCACCAAGTAAAACCGGCCGGACCAAGGACCACATACTCTACGTTGATTAAGCTTAAGAGATTTGCATTTGTACACATTTGTGACTCGAACTCTATTCATGCTCGCAGTTTTTTGGAACAGGAAAAGAGAGTGCTGCATGTCTTTACAAATGTACGCGGCTGTGCGGAAATCTTTCCGAAACATCCTCATATTCTAGCTTTGATTAAGCTTTAAAAATAAGATTTAATCTTACCTGACCGGCGCGCCATTTTCTTTCGGCTTTCACGCGTTCCTCCACGTTTCGTTGATACTCTTGACATATCCCCTCAGCATCATGAACGTTTTGGTGCAACATCATGAATATTTCTGATAAAGCAATTGTTCATAGCAGGGAAGCATAACATCCTTTACACAGTTTTTAACCCAAACTTGAAGCTGTGTGCGCCATGCTGACGGATTTTTGGTCAAAGAGCGGCGACAAGACGCATGACAGTGGGTTCCAGACTCCCACAGTTCTGACGAAAACTCAGAAAATTTAAAAACCATGATCCATTTAGCACTGGAAATTTAGATCAGTGTCATCTCCGTCTACAAAACCTTTTCGCTACTAAAGGAACGACTTTGTATAAATCGCGACTTATTCTAGTCAGATGTGCCAAATAGGAGGTACGTGGTTGGAATTCTCCATTTATCTTGACATGGGCCGTTGACGGAAGATGTAAGCTGAAACTTACGCGCTTAAGTCTGTTTTTCCTTGGCTATCAATAGAATACACACCAAACAAGACATTACCTGCCGTTTCAGTCATTTTCGGATTCAGAATCTTATTGGATGGTAAGTGATTTCAAAAATTACTTAATGTCCCCACAACTCAGTGGTCACAACCAGTGTGTAAAATTCATGAAGTTGTGCCGCGCGCCGCTTTGAACAAACAGCGATTTTATTTTGATCACCTAAAAAGTTTAGAAAAGTAAATTCCACGACAAAACTGACTTCGCTGTTGAAAAGGACTGTCAATGTCTCGCTTGAAGCCTTCACTTTATAAGCTTAAGTAACTTGGTATACAAAATAAAATAAGTTTCCAACTGAACTATTTCCCTTTCATAAGCTTAAGCTGAATTAATTTGGCCGCTCGATTTGATTCCCTGTCATTCGGTTCTCCAACTTAAACGCAGCCAATGCCCATGAAATCACAATACCGGTAGCTCACCGCCTATAGAACGCAATAAACATCCATGACTTTCTTACTTAACAGACCGATCACATCATTTTTCTGCGGCTGTTTATCTATGAATCGGTTCAGCGAACAAAGCTGGCAGTGAAACAATTGACTAAGATGCTCATAACATTTTTAAGCGTTTTGATCTCAAGCAAACTTTGTCTTTCACTCCTTCTCAGATCAAGTGTTGCGTAAGCTACCTGGTCTTAATTTTAACGTCTCTCTTCCTAAATGTAGAAAACATGAGTTTTACTTTAGAAGTGCATGATGAGCCGATATGCGACGGTAATATTTTCAGTGCTTTTGATCGTTGAGTTGGTGAAGCTGTAGCTTATTTTGCGCCAAAGATCCATGGATAAGTCCTCCCACAAAGTGTGTAAACAAAATCCGAACAAAAGTTTCATCGGTCCTTTTAAGTTTTATTTTAAAGTATATATCGACTTGCTAAGAACATCTTTTCACCTCTGAGACAGGTAGTGAAAATAAATTTATAAAATTGAAATTGGTTCAACTGGGTGTCATTTTGGCTGTTCAATATGGCCGCCAAAATTCCATTCAGTTCCCGCCATTTCTTGTTCCAGTTTAAACTCGGCGAGGATCTAAAAAATGGAGATATTTTATTAACTGTTAGTGACTATAAATATCACAGAATGGAACTAATTGGACGATGTCTTTGTATGAGTCAGGTAACATCATCTCTTTTATCATTTTTGAACAACGGATTGGCAGCGTATCGCATCAGCTCGAGCGAAGCGAATGATTCATACGCAGTCTTTAAAATTCTTAAAATCTTAAGCGTTTAATTTTCCTAATTAATCCTTCTCGTGTGTTGTGTAACCTTCCTGGCTCTAAGTTTGACGGTTTTTTGTTCATTTTATAGTAAATTTGATATCTATGTTGATTTCTGTTCATTCCACCTTGAGCTTTTTAAAGTTTAACTCAGTGAAAAAAAAAATCAATAAAAATCTGTTCTTAAAATTGGTTTCTATTAAGCTTAAACTTAAGCTTATATTAAGCTTAATCATTGCCTAAGGTTTATTTCTGGCCTTTCCGTTATTTGAGACTCCTAGGTGCTCTATTATCTGTTTGCATACTTTGAGTCCCCACAAAGCAAAATAAGTGTGTGTAAAAGGAGCACCAACTCATCACAGAAGCTGTTGAAGTAAAGGTGATTTTGATTTTTCCACAGCCAAGTCCCCGCAAAGTGTGTAAACAAAGTTGTTTTTGTTCTTTTTTCTTTGGCTACTGAGTTGCTTTCGAAGGAAGAGTTAAAAGGTGTTTTTGTGTTTTAAAGTATTTTTATTAGTTTGCTCAAGGTATTTAGTAGCACAGAAACAGCCAGTGAAAACTGAAATTCATTGAATCGTTTAGGCATGTTTACATGGCCGCGAACATTCCGTTTGGTTCCCGCCATTTTTTTGTTCGATTTAAAACTCAGTGAGTGTCCATTGAATCACAATAGTTTACAGACTGTTCACTGAAATAAACATCATAGAATGGAACTAAGCAGACAATTAATTTTTATTGTATGAGTTAGGTAGCATTATCTTTCTACGATTTTTGAGCGACGGATCTGGCAGTGAATCGCTTCAGCTCGAGCGAAGCAACTGATGCCAGTATTCAGTCTTAAAACGTCTTAAATTCTCAAGCGAATTTTACCTTATGACTCGTTGTCATGTGTTGTGTAACCTTAACTGGGCTTTACTTTTATCGTCTTTTATTTAACTTTTACAGTGAACTCGTTGTTAATGCTATAATAATCCGGCTTAGCGGGTAATATTCAATTTGATATCTACGTTGCTTTCTGTTCGTTGCGTTTATTCAGAGCAAGAAATCACAATATTGAAAATCTGAGTGCCAACTGATTTTCCCAACTTCTTAAAATTCTCTTTATTATAAACCCTTATGAACTTTAGGTGCATTTTTTTGTCTTTTGTGATAGCTGAGACTTTTTATCTGTCATGAATTTGGCTGATCGTCCCCACAACCCAAAAACGATTTGTGTAAAGAAACATCAACACAGAATTCGTTGAGGTGAGTTTGACTTTCCACAGCGATAAGCGTCCCCACAAAGTGTGTAAGCAAAGTTGTTGTTTTTTCTTTTTTATCATTAAGTCTTAAGTTGGGTTTTTAACTACAATTTGTTCGGTCTTCACGAGTTTCAAGGTATGTAGTTGTTTGCTCTGAATGTTTCTGTAGCACCAAAATACTCCATGAAAACGAAATTCAACGCGTTATCACATCTTTGCCGGGATAACTGGCTGCTCAATATGGCCGAGAATATTCCATTCGGTTCCCGCCATTTCTTGTTCCACTTAAAACTCGGCGAGTGTCCATTAAATCACATTAGTTTAGAGACTGTTAACTAAGATAAACGTCATAGAATGGAAATAAGCGGGCAAAGCTTTGGGGGAGTTAGGTAACATCATCTTTCCGCTTATTTTGAGCCATGGATTTGGCAGTCAATCGCATCAGTACAAGCGAAGAGACGATGCGTATGCATTCATTCAGAAATTCTTCAAATCCCAAGTGAACTTGCCTACTTTTTTTATTCCTTACATGGGTATTTTAATCTTAGTTTATTTTTGTCGTCATTTGACATCTTCTACAAAGAAAAACGTTTTTAATTTAAGCAATTTCGCGCACAGTAAATTAGTTCTGAAAATCCGAGTTGAAACTAAGCCATCGTCTCAGTGATATGATTTAGTCTTCATCATGGTCCTTATCAGTTGTGGGTGCATATGTGGTCTTTAGTGATGTTTGACGCTTTTAGATACTCAGCAATTTCACTTATCGCTTTTCTTTTAACGCTGAAGCGACGTAATACATTCGCGAAGCCAAAAGCTGTTACAGAACATTGCAGTGAAAATGAGTAGCTAAGAACTTGTGCTCACAAAGTGTGTAATTACAAACTTGAATGGAGCTTACATGGCTCAGACAGCGACTTCTCGTTGAGAGCTTAATCTATTTTCTTGGGGTTTCATGTAATTAGTAGTAGGCGTCTCTGACAAGTGCTTTTAGCACTGAATACGGAGAGGAAATTTAAAGATCAATTCTAATCAGTTTAGCTTAGTAGGTGACATAAAATAGGCTGTTGAATATGGCCGCGACGATTTCATATTTTCCCCGCCATTTATTCTTCCGACTGAGACTCGTCTAGGTTCCATATCACAATGATTTAAAGTCTGTTAACGACAATAAACATCATATATAGGAACTTATTAGAAGAATAATTTTGTATAAAAGCTCGGTAAACTTATCAATGAGTGTGGTTTAGCGACGAAATCATATCGATCGAGATAAAGAAACGACTGTTTTTCATTTGGTGTTTCATTTGTCCCATTAGTAAACAACCGTAAACTAATAGTACACAAAAATGGTTTCGCTGCGTAGCAATCGATTTAAATAATTCTAACTTGAACGTTTTAACAACCCTAAACTGTCTAATTGTCCCATCTATGGATGACACGATACTGGCTGTTCAATATGGCCAACACCTAGATTCTATTCGGTTCCCGCCATTTCTTATTCCAACACGATTCGCTAAGTGTACACAAACTCGCACAATTTACAAGCAAAATGAACCACAACTAGTATATGAGAGGATTATTTCTCTACTAAAGGTAACATTATCAGTGAGTGATGGTTCGGCGATGAGTTGCTGCACAGTGAACCAACGAAGCAAACGACTCATCTTTGGTCCAACAATGTCAATGTCATAAAACTATTCAAAGCCTAGTCGGATTCCGCCTAGTCGTCAAAGCACACCACAACGCTACACTACTCTTTCACCAACCTTCCTTCTCCTCAGTACTGAGAGGAATTGATTGCATTTTTTTTCTCGTTTTAACAGGCTTTAACAAGAAACGCCACTCTTCAGCGTGCAGGCGAGCCTAGGAACTCAACTCAGAAACCTTTTACGCGGAGATACCTCTTGAAATGTTGGACAACTATCAGAGATTTGGCCATGATAGCCTTACATGTGCTCCAGCTCATTCCAAAATAACTTCTTGTTTACGTCAACAACCTCTTCCTCGTGGAAAATGTTCGAGAGACTATCAGTTTTCTGGACGCATGACTAATGATTTCATAAGAATAAATGTATTCTTTCACCCGGATTTCAATATATGGTTTTCATATATTCTATATAATTATTCAATACATCCTACAACTGTCCAGATATCGTGACAGTGCAACATAAAATTGTACCTTGTGATATACATATTACAGGTTAATTTGATTATAATTTTGATTAACTCTGGGTCAAAAAGAAATTCCTTTGTCTCATAACCCTAATTATTCACGAGAAGACAAAGAAATTTCATTTTGACCTACGTTCAATAAAAAATAACCTGTGATCATATTTAACCGACTGTAACATACATACTACTTCTTGCAAGGTCTTCAATGAACTCACTAAACTGTGCTTTGTTACCAATGCATTAAACAATAAAACAATTATCCGGCTCAAGCTTGCAGAATACCCTGGCATCATTTTAGCCAACTCCGCTTATAGCCTCGTCTGCTAAATATCTCCCAATGCAATGCAGCTGTTGACTAGCAAGCAATTACTTTTCTGAGATTAATGACATTCTGAACATGCTTCGCAGCATGGATTCTCAGCGTCTGATGCTGCCGGTGTGCGCAGCTAAGACAATTTCGAGGATGGAGGTATCAACCATTTCAGTTTATGCATGTTTTGTAAGAACAAAATATACCATAAAAGCTTTATTAAGCCCCCGGGGGGGGGGGGCTTATTTAATTTCAGGCCTCATTGACGGGGGCTTATCAGAGAGGGGGGGGGGCTTATTTGAAATGTCAAACATGCCGTTTTCGTCTTATAATAGTTTCTGTACCAAACTCAAACAACTGCAGTGAAACTTGATTGTTTAATAAAGAGCAACACTGAACAGTATTATGTGTTTGAGTGTATATTGTTTTGGCTAAAGGCTGGTTTACACAGTGACATAAGCATAGGCATAAGCATAAGCAGTGTAAACCGGGGGTGACATAAGCATAAGCATAAGCATAAGCATAAGAAAAAGGAATCTTTTCCATTTTCTTATGCTTAAGCTTATGCTTATGCTTATGTTTATGCTTATGCTTATGCTTATGCTTATGCTTATGTTGCGTTAACCAGTGTGTAAACCGGGGCTGCATAAGCATAAGCACAAGGAAACAGATGTTTTTTTTGCGCTCGGAAATTAATAGCGTCCAATTTAAAATGTTTTCTTTCCCTTTAGATCTAAACGGAACTAGCAATCATGATTAGTGAGAATAAATCAAATTCTCGGTCCGCTAACTGCAATTCTCGAACCAGATTATGAAATTCTCCCTTTTCATTTCTCCTTCGGAAAATATCTCTCACCCAACAGAACTTCTGTCTGTCTTGACGCTCCCTTTCTCGTCGCCGTCGTCTTCGTCTTCGTAGTAGCTTCAGGAGAAGACGTTGGAAATATAAAACCGCGACATGATTCTGGAGCTCACTGCGCTTGCGTATGTCACTTTTCTTATGCTTATGTAACATGTGTAAACATCGTTATGCTTATGCTTATGTCACTGTGTAAAACCAGCCTTAAAAGTAAACCAACTGGGATGCATGAAGTGAATTTCGTAAGAGGGAATAGGTGGGGCCAAGAGGCATAATAATAATATTATGCCTCTTGGTGGGGCTCATTACAAAATCTCATGTTCCAAAAGGGGTGGAGTTATTAGAGATGGGGGGGCTTATTGCTAAAAACGACTTCCAAACGGGGGGCTTATTGGAGAGGGGGGTTAATAGGGAGGGGGGCTTAATAGAGCTTTTACGGTAATCAAACTCTTTATTCTTATAGTTCCAGATGCATTAGCTAATATCAATGTTGCTGGTTTTGGAAAAGACGTTTAGGGAAATTGTTACAGACTGTTCTAATATATGCAATTTTTCTTATTGTAAGGCAGGCAAGAAAACGCTCATAAATTCTGAAGACGTAATTCAACTTGCCTCGGTGGTTATGATGGGTTGTGGGCAATAAAATTATAGAGAAATTTGCGGCCAAATGATGCGTTAAGTGAGGCCCTACCAAAGCTATTAGGTTCTTCTGTTTTGATTTGACATAATATAACGTCTTAGAATGCTCAGAGTATGTAAACTATTCTTTCGAGTTCTTGGCAGACTTGTGAAATGGGTTTCTGCCTTTATTCTCTATAATATTGCCATTTTTCGTACATTTTGTACCAAGCTTTTCTTTGAACAAGGCACAGATCATTGCCCAGTTGCACGTCTTGATCGGCCCTTTATATTATTTCAGAAAGGTGGCTTACCTAACGTATATACAGTCAATTGGTTAAATTGGCTTGATGTTTGTTACAGCCTCCTCACTGGTCATTAATTTTGTTTATTTAGGCAAAAATAGCCTCGACTGGTTTCCTATTTTTTAAGGCAGCGATGAAATGTCAACCAGAGTAGATGTTTAGCTTTTGAGACCGATGAAAGGAAACAACTGCCTCCTTTCCCACTTACCATATTTATACTCGGGCGGTATCTTCTCTTATCCCCTCCGTGTAGACACACGAAATACGGTGGTAAAACTTTCAATAGCTTATAGAAGACATCAATGATTCGATCCCTTCATATAAAACTATTTTAGATCCTTTTTTCCAGGGTGTACAGAAATTAAGATTGAAAGGAAGCTCACCTGTCCTTGAAGTATAACTAAGCCCAGGAGACCGTACGTAGAGCATGAAAAATAATCCGAGTATGTTCATTGTGCCAGAATATTTAGGTGAGAAATGCCAAAATTAAGTTGGGAAAAGAATAGTACTTCGATAAGAACTATACCATCATCAGACTAAAATATGCATACAAGGAAGATAACAAAAGGAATACCCAAGGAAAAAGTCACATAGCCAATGTGCTTGGCGTTTAATATAATATCCTCTTTTGTATGGGAGAAGATTCCAGTTGTGGTCGCAGTTGCGAACTAATTGTGTGACACATTGTTTTTTTACAAGAAAGACAAGGAGCAGTTGACCGTTGTCAGAATTAAAGTAAATTAAAGTACGTGAGAAGGACCGCATTACGTTGACCAAAGAGACCTAAAAATGTTATTTTACCCATAACGATAAATGATTTTCCGTCCGTCCAGTCGGTCGTTTTAACACACCTGGTCTAACTGCGGGGGAAAGATAAAAGGATGCAATTGACCATTGCTGTTGACATAGCTGAGTTCGCATCTGTCATAATCTATAACAGTTTTGATCTTCACGCGCAAACTAAATGTTATCATTTTTCATTGTTTGGCCTCGCGAATGAAGAGGGGTAGTAGATCTATTTCTACTACCAGCACGCTTGTCTTGGTGATTCAATCTTCACCTCTCCTCTTCTCCACTGGCTGTACGGGCGTCCTCGAGGGGAGAGGTGACTGGGCTGATAGTTCCGCTAGAACCCATAGTCTTTCTGCTTGCTCTGCCCAATGGCGATGGCCAGTACGTTACGTTGTGAGGGCTACACGATGATCGGCGGATAGCTCCTCCTATAACACTACTTTGGGGTGGGGGAGGGGGAGCGATGATCATCGTATCCATCCTGGAGACATGTCCCGCCAGTAGTAAGGGGGGCCAGTTCCGTCCACAAAGGGATGCCGCCACCGAAAACAAAGGGAAAAATGTCTCTTCCCGACTACATAGCAAAAACCTCCTTACTGTTATCATAAGCAATTATATATCCGTTTTATCGTTTGACATCTGTCATGCGGTTACACATTCTTGGGTGAAAATCAATGATAAGCAACAACAAAAAGACCGATTTCCGACACTCTCCCCCCATATAACTCCCTCAAAGGTATATGTCCTAAAGAAAATCACTAAATGCCATTGAAACTATTGTCTCCGCAAAACGCTTGATTGAAAAAACTGATTTGAATCTTCTCATGAAATTAATATTGTCAATGTCCAACTTAAGAAACAACAATCTCTAAGAGTCCAACTCTTCATGCAGTGCGGAAGCTCTGATTCCGTCTGTGGCCACTGCTGCGGCTGCTCGACGAGGGCGGAAAACGTCTGCTCTTGGGTTAAGCATAGGTGGACAAGATATCTCTCTGTCACAGCTCAGCTCCAGCGGATACAGGTGCTGAATAGGTCTGTCAAGCTGTCCCTTCCCGGTGTCCACTTACACCGCCCGCACCACCCAGTCACGGCCAGGATACAGTCGTCGTACCACGCCCATTGGCCACTTGTAACGATTCTTCTCTTCAGCTCTAATGAGAACAACATCTCCCACTGCTAACTGGAAAGTTCTTGTGCTTGTGATTCAAGTTGTGTCTCTCTCGCAGAGCAGACAAGTACTCTCTTGTCCAACAGCACCAGAGTTGATCTTTACGGGACTTGAGATATTTTCCACGCTTTCTCAAGTTCACTTCTTCCTCCCTGCAAGGCTCCTGTTATGGCAGTAGGTTCGAGCGCTGGAATAAGAATGGCTTTGGCTTCGACTTCTGTCGCTGGGGAAACTGAGGTCACTAGGTTGTGTGAAACCCTTGGGTAGCTAACCACTTAGGTCCATTCCACCAAAGCAATGATCCACTCACGGACCCCCCAAGGCTAGCCAGGTCGGCTGGGTTTTCTTCGGAGCTCACGTACCGCCACTCTATGTCAGCATGTGCTCTTGCTACCCGGTTCTGGACGGCCTGCCTGTATTCCCCTCCTACCCATATCCAATGAAGGGCAACAGTGCTGCCCAGCCACCCATACACGTTCGAGATCGGTGATACCTCCATAGCTTTTCTCACATTGGTCAGCAAGTTCGTCACCATATGGCCGGCGACTAGTTCAAGGAAGGGTTGGAAAGGCCTTCCTTTGCTAGGCGCGCCTTAGCAGCTACCAGTCGTTGATTTGTTCCCGACGCCTGTTTCACTACTGCACTGCGTAGACTGCGGTGCCTACTCCTAGCTTACTCCCGTCACCAAAGCTGTGCAGCTCGATATCTTGTAGGGGTTCTTGAAAGCTTGTGATTGACCTTGGCACTGACACTTCTAAAGGGAGGGACTGTTCCTATTTCTGCCATCTCCGTAGCAGCGGTCCTGTGAGTTTGGCATCCCAAGCTTGCTTTCTGTCACACACATATCTGAAGATAACCTTGCCTTCAAGTGTTACGGGTGAATCCAGGCCCAGAGGGTCATACATCTTCTCAAGTTTGCTCAGCACTCTCCTTTTTGATGGCGGGACGTCTTCAGTCGGAAACTTTACGGTCAATTAATCTCTTTCTTAACCCACCCAAGGCCCAACATGCTGGCTTTTACTTCCCCTGGCTGCTAGAGCTGCTACTTGGCAAACGTCAGATCTGTGTCTTTACTCTTGTCACAGTTCTCTCAGTCTAGTTCTGGAACGTTTGCTGATGCCATTTGTGTAAGGTGAAACTGGCATCTTCAATGGTTTCAATAGCGTGTTCCTTAAGATACTTCGCCTGCTTAACTGTCGCCCCTGCCGATGGCAGGTCACCAACGTTGAGGTTTTTCCGGAGCTCTGATACCAACTCTGGCATCTTAGGTTCCCATGTTCCGAGATGGCACTCTATGACTCCCCCAAGCAGAAATGGTGAACCGGAGAGCGCTCTCGTAAACCTCAGTGTTTCGAGCTCCGAGTTCTCGTCTTTCCTCCAATGAAACCTGAGCGCGTCCTTGTCTTGTTCTTTGATGCGCACTTGAAGGAATGCTTTCTTTACATCTCCGGCCACTACTACTGGGTAAGACCTCTGGTAAACAAGGACATCCCATCGCTTGTTCTGTAGTGAAGAGCCAGCGTTTAGACAGTCGTCCAAAGATGGTGCTGACTGGTAAGCTCTTGCAGACGCGTCGTAAGCAATGCGCATTTTGGTTGACTCAGCATTTTACCGTACTACTGGCTTGTGTGGGATGTAGAATTCAACCCATGGGAAGGTTTGTCGGCCTTCTCGATAACTCCTTGTTTCCTCTGCTCTCTTATTATGTATTGTCGTACTGTTCTATTTGTTCCTCTCGATCCAATCTGGGAACTAAAGAGCGCAGCCGTTGTAGACTTCCGTGCTCGTTTCTCGGCAGAGATGACCGATCTCCCTTCCACGGCAATCCCGTCTCATACCACCCCTCTTCACTCCTCACTTGTTGTTCCTTGAACTCGCTGTAAGCCACTTGCTGGTCGTGAAGGGCGTTGTCTGCTAGTCATAGCACGTCAAGTCGGCAAAGTTTTTCGTATTGTACTTGGCTCGTCTAAGTTAGCATCATTGAGTTCCGGTCGAATTCTTGCCCAGGAGACATAACGAACCAGCCTAGTTTGGTTAGTTCGGCGACAGGCTTTCCATCTTTTCCTATGAGCGGTCGATTTTTGGTCTTGATCCTTGTATATTCTCCGACGCCGAGAACCACGTGTACCGGAAGTCGAGGTTTAGTATCACAGTCGCGCATTCTGACGCCTTTTAACTGAGGGTATTTTGTGATCAGGAAATGATAACTAGGGTTATCTGTAGTCAACAACTCTCCTTTTGTTCACTTTAATCAAATTGGCATCCATTTTGAAATTTCCACAGATGGATTGAAACAGGTCTCGTATGTTTCTAGGCGACACAGCGATGTTCCCAGCAGCATGTCGACTTGTCTGACGTTAACATCAACTGGTTTGATGTTTAAGAGATCGATTAATTTCGCAGATATGTAGTTTTCTCAGCTGTCGTTCGTGCGAACAAGGTCTCCTCTAATATCTGGTAATTTGTCCTGTGTCATCGACACGTTTCCATTCACTTGATCCAATTTTCCCATTGTTTCTAAGGACTGTACACAGAATGTTAAGCGATCCGCAAACTCGTGAATCTTTTTCACATTTACGCCAGAAATAACTGGCAGCTCCAAAATTTCTCTATTGTAAGCTTTAACGATTTCCGAATCTTTCCCATACTTAACCTATAAAATGCTTATCGCACGCATGTATCTCTCTGATGACAATGGGAGAGCTTCGACGGATACTCTGACTTTCGGACCTAACAGCTCCTATAGATACGAAAACTATCTAAACCAGCAATCGCCGCTTTGTCAATGGACTCGGAGAACTGCGCCCAGAATCGGCAAATCTTGAAAGGTTCCATTGAACTTTGTGATGACCAATTTCGGTAATTTCGCTTCCATTGTGGTTGCCACAGCGCCTTTAGCACTCGATAAAGCACCAGCTCCCTGACCTTGTGCGGACTTGGCTTCTTTCAACTCCGTTTCGAAGTACAATCTTGTCTCGTATAGTTTCCCTTCATAGCGCAATTCGTCTTCTCGAAGCTAGTCACTTTTTTCCATCTTGACACTTTCAGCCCATTCCCTAAGGCGCAAAACATCCTCGTCAGCCTCAGCGATCTTTGCCTCAAATTTCATCGCTACACGCCTTGACTTCTTCGGCATTTCTTTTCGCGACTAACTTTAACCCTTCAAGGTTGCTCTTTACTTGATCAGCTTGGCATGATAATCCCTTTAACGCGTTTATCTGCCTCTCAACTGCGTCGCTCTTGCCGCTTTGGATTATCTTCTCCGTTCTATCTCTCGCGAACTGAAGTTGAAGCAGTTTCGTGTCTAACAACGCATTTGCGTCATCCATGCCATCACTCACATGTCACAATGTTTCGCACAACAACGCACACACACAAAAAAGAAGAAGAATCCCTTCTCCTTGATCCAGTGTCCCGTCGGAAGTGCCACTTTGTCGCGAACGGCTCCCCTGCCTTAAGAATTCCACGACAATTCACTATGATTGATCAAAGTACTTTAATCATAGCACACTGGGATCACGATCCCAAAATCACAATATTCACTGTTCGCGTTCTCTTCCCGACTACATAGCAAAACCTCATTACTCTTAACATAATCAATTATGTATCGGTTTTATTTTTTGACATCTGTCTTACCTCGCTGAGTTTTGTGGACAAAAACTGCTCTCAATTGTGAAATCAGAAGTAAACAAGTAGTATAGGCGGAGTCCAAGAAATACCACCTTGCCCTGCACCCTCGTCGATTCGCTCCTCGGGTGCGGGGGTCGGTTGTATTTGTTTGACTTCGCCTATACTACTACGGTCGAACAACCCCACACCAACCACCACCGCGCGGGCAATTAGAGAGAGGCGGGTGCATGGTAACCACGATGGGAAACAAACCGCAGAGAGGGCCAACCGTCGGCAACAGGGCGCGGGGTATTAGAAAAAGGAGGGCGGGGGGTATCCACGAGCCATCAGAAATGGGGAAAGGCAGCGGAAAAAGAGTCAATGCACCTTCACCCCAAGAGGGGGGAGGTTTTAACTAGAAAAATCTTGAGCCATTATATAGGATGGGGCCAACTCGAAGCCAACGGAAGATGAGATCGATTGGGAGACGCTCTTCGCCTTTTTGGACAGTGTGTTTGCAAACGCCGTGCAGCCATGTGTTTTCTCCCCGCAGAAGGGCATTGGAGGAGTGGTGGGCGGCCCGTTGGTTATTTTTGCAGAAACAGTTTCCCCCAACGTGCAGTGCGACACCCACCCCCCATTCTTCGCCCGTACCAGCCACGCCGGCCTTCAACCCCACCCCGACGAAGAACCGCCAAGCAAAAGAAGGTGGCCGAGTTGCTGCGTGAGTTTGAAACACCAACCAAAAGGCGGAGAACTGCGGCCAATTATCTGCAAGATCTTTGGTCTTTGGGCCAAACAGAATTTGGGATTGAGGAGGATAGTCGGGGGAGGCGTTACATTCTTTGGAGCGCGTTGGACGGTTTAAAAAACAACCAACAACAAGACTTATGGAAAAGATTGGGAATCATGTCAACACGACGTTTTACTTGAGATACACAAATAATTTTCGGTTGCGCAACATCGAGGACGGTTCGTTCATGGTGTACGCTGACAATACCGAAAACGGCTCCCCTGGTTTCACTCTCTGAGGGAGGGCGAGGGCTGGTTGAAGAAAAAGGAAAGGCGCGTCTGAAGCTTCGGGAAATCCCGCGGCCGAACAAAAAAAATAAATGTTCGAAGATTTCTTCCGAGTGGATCTCAAGACTGTGCTTGACCGCCAGCCGCTGGTTGGCACGGGCCACTCCCGGCTTGGCTGCGCAACTTGGCCCACAGCCGCTCGATGGTCGCGCTTGACAATTTTCACGACAACCTTTCTACCGCTGCTTGGCTGTGCACCGCGGCGCAAGACCGGACAGAAGAACGAACAAAGCCCGCGAGTTGGCTCAGAGTTATTTCCAGCTTTCCGCCTCCCCCAAACGACTGTCGTGGAACGTCACTGGACGAGTTGAAAAAATCGAAAGACATTTCAATCAGGGGTTGCCTGCCTCGCAGTGGCTTGGCGTCCGCGTTTACGAGCCTGAGGAAGTTGAAGGAAACGTTGTGTGGTCCTCTGGCGGAATCCAACCTATCAGCTAAAGAATATTCTGACAAATGGGGTTTACGAAGGACACGCGTTTTACATCCGGGAAATTTCAAAACTCGCACATCTTTACGTTTGCCCCCAGTGCAACGCGAGATTCACGAAAAATTCGAACCTCTTCCGACATGCGAACGACAGGTGCACAAAAGGAGAAGCCAAGGTCGTCTGCTTAGCCGAATAACTTGAGAAAAAACAAACGTGTTTTGAGAGGGCGTTCTTCCCAAAGGCCCCCTTCTCACGCACCGCTACACGCTGGCTGAACAAGAGGCGCGCAAACGCAAAACCCACATTCACCACGCCGGTGGTTGGGTATGGGTGTTGGATTGAGGGAGCGCCAATGGATGGGTTCGATCCCACAACCAAGACCATGTTTCAGTTCCACGGTTGTTGGTTTCATGGGTGCCACAGGTGTCACCCAGAAAACCGCAGGGTGACAAACGAAAAGGGGAGAAATGGCAACAAGATAACATTGGAATCTCGGTTTAAAGACACTGAAAAACGTACCGCGAAACTGCGTGAGCCGGCTTCGAAATTGTGGAGATGTGGGGGTGCGAAGTTGAGCCTCTGGGAGGCGACCTCCTGCCCGAGGCCTTTCACGAAAAGCTACCCCCACATGATCCTGTATGACTTCGAAGCATGTGGAGACTGCAACCGTCGAAAGTCCCCCACACCAACCCTGACGATCGAAAACGTGCATGTGCCGATCTCCGTTCCATCGGAGACACACTGGAACCAGAGCCCACGCACATTTGCGATAAAGACCATCCATTCTGATCCAACGCTTCTTTGAAGAGTTGGCGCGGAGGGAAAGAAACATTCGAGCGGCGGTGCGCCGAGTTCCTGCCTTCCAACTTTGGGTTCCTTCCCAAAAAGCAGCGGGGCTTATCGAAGAGGGTACAACCAGGTCCCGACCCTCTGCTTCAACTCTTGGGAATTATGACTTGAATCTCACCAGGAAACACTTCGTGCGGCGGCTGACCGACATGACCAAAAAACCCACCGTTGCGAAAATAGCCAAACAAGATTATGTACATTACCACACCTGGATTTCGATTTATCAAAATCTTCAACTATCTCGGCCAAGAACACTACGACAAATGGGTAAAAGCTTTTCGAGTGCGAGGGGGAAAAATCATGGTCCCCTACGAATTGGATTTTGACACGCCCGACAAGCTCGATTACGAAGGGCTCCCACCCTACGCCGAGTGATGGTATCCCAAACTGTGTGTCAGTACGTGC
>JAEMWC010000178.1:1112500-1153157 GCA_016490735.1 Pachyseris speciosa | reverse complement strand
TTTAAAAGCAATAAACTGACATAGATGCAAGAAGAAAAGAATGTTTCTGTTTGAACAACATGCACAAAGGAACTGCCGTTTCTAAATAGGAACCATTGTGCACAAATAGGAACTGATGTTAGGAACAAACTGTTCCACGCGCCCCATAAAAAGGAACATTTCATTCAAAACGGAAACCAATTAATGGGAACAATTGTTCCTCAAGTGAACGAAAAGGAACCAATTTTCAAAGCGGAACGACGAAAGAAAGGAACAAACGTTCCTTTACAAAAAAAGGAACGTAAGCATTTGGGAACGAAAGTTCCTCACGCCAGCATAAAGGAACAGCTACTCCAAAAGGGAACGCATTAATAGGAACAATTGTTCCTCAACTGCATAAAAAGGACCAAAATGATTAAAAGAGAACAATACCATAGGGAACACTTGTTCCTAAGTCACTCATTTGAGGAACAAAACGTTCCTTTGAATGTTAAAAATGAGGAACAAAAGGTCTTTTTTTTAGCTCTAAATGAACACTTTGTTCCTATTTTTCACAGCAGTTTGTTCCTTTTGATGCTAAGAGGACCACTTCAAATAGGAACAATCGTCCCAAGATGGGAACGTTCCCAAGCAAAAACGGGAAACAGTGCTCAAAAAATAAAATGTACTAAAACGCCACTTAAGGGATGACAAAAACATACTAAAGCGTTTTAAGAATCTCCATGCTGAAGAACATACAACAGCCAAGAATTTCATCGACCAAATCATGCTAGAACATGTTCAAATCAGCAGGAAAAGAAGGGAAACGAAGATAGATCGTTTCCCAAAAATTTTGTTCCTCTTCAAACTTTCAATTTATCTCTGAAATTAACCATTTGATGCTCGTTATAGTGGTGTTGTCTAATAAGGCAAAAGGTAAAAACTGTGTTTGGATACTTTTCGAGGAAAATTGAAGTTGGGATCTATTTTTAAGAGCGATACTGTGTGGTTTGCCACCTGAATTAAGGGAACGACAAAAAAAGGCCCAAACGTTCCTTTTCTGTTCAGTCTCCACTAAATCCGTGAAACCTGCTATGTTAAGAAAGAAATGCTGAATGTCGACCAGTTTTAAAAAAAGAAGTGCAAAAATGACAGACCTGGCTCATTGCCATCAAAGCCGTGATATCCGCCTTGTTCAAGAAAAAATGAACACAGTCGAGCTTCCACATCAAACTGGAAGTTCAACCTGTTGTAAGAAATCTCTAGATCGGCCAGATTTGATGGATATCACGGAGAGTAGAGAAATCTTAATTAACAAATACTTCCAGTAAGAACTGTAAATATCTAATATAATAATATATTCTATTCCCATTGTTATAAAAATATTTACAGATTCAAAAAGAAGTATTAAATAAATCTTTACTGACGGTTACCATCAAATCCGTGATAACCGCCGTGTTTAAGAAAAAAAATGACCACAGTCGAGCTTCCACATCAAACTGGAAGTTCAACCTCTTGTAAGAATTCTCTACATTGGGCGGATTTGACGGATATCACGGAGAACAGAGATGTTCTTTAATTTAATTCCACTAGTTAATACTGTAAATATTTCAAATAATAATATATTCTATTTCCATTGTTATAAAAATATTTACAGATTCAAAAAGAAGTATTAAATAAATCTTTACTGACTGGTTACCGTCAAATCCGTGATAACCGCCGTGTTTAAGAAAAAAATGACCACAGTCGAGCTTCCACATCAAACTGGAAGTTCAACCTCTTGTAAGAATTCTCTACATTGGGCGGATTTGACGGATATCACGGAGAACAGAGATGTTCTATTATTTAATTCCACTAGTTAATACTGTAAATATTTCAAATAATAATATATTCTATTTCCATTGTTATAAAAATATTTACAGATTCAAAAAGAAGTATTAAATAAATCTTTACTGACTGGTTACCGTCAAATCCGTGATAACCGCCGTGTTTAAGAAAAAAATGACCACAGTCGAGCTTCCACATCAAACTGGAAGTTCAACCTCTTGTAAGAATTCTCTACATTGGGCGGATTTGACGGATATCACGGAGAACAGAGATGTTCTATTAATTTAATTCCACTAGTTAATACTGTAAATATTTAAAATAATAATATATTCTATTTCCATTGTTATAAAAATATTTACAGATTCAAAAAGAAGTATTAAATAAATCTTTACTGACTGGTTACCGTCAAATCCGTGATAACCGCCGTGTTTAAGAAAAAAATGACCACAGTCGAGCTTCCACATCGAACTGGAAGTTCAACCTCTTGTAAGAATTCTCTACATTGGGCAGATTTGACGGATATCACGGAGAACAGAGATGTTCTATTAATTTAATTCCACTAGTTAATACTGTAAATATCTAAAATAATAATATATTCTATTTCCATTGTTATAAAAATATTTACAGATTCAAAAAGAAGTATTAAATAAATATTTACTGACTGGTTACCGTCAAATCCGTGATAACCGCCGTGTTTAAGAAAAAAATGACCACAGTCGAGCTTCCACATCAAACTGGAAGTTCAACGTCTTGTAAGAAATCTCTATTTTGGGCAGATTTGACGGATATCACGGAGAACAGAGATGTTTTCATTATTTAACTTCTAGTTAAAACTGGAAATATCTCATGTGCTAATGTATTCTATTTCCATTGTTATAAATCTTCTACAGTTCAGAATGAAGAATTGAATAAATCACAACGAGATATAGAAAGCAGCTAAACAAACAAGTCACTGCAAATTGTTTGCGTCTCGTTAGCAATTCTCAAAGGTTTATTGTGGTACAATTTCTTATCTCAAATCAACACTTCTTCAGTTTACCCTTGAACTTTTTTTTCTTTAGCCAAATATATTCCCCGAGATATCACAAGTCGATTTGATATAAATTCAGCTTGTTCCTTTGAAGGCAGAATCGGTGGCACCATGACCAGTACACAGATATAGAAAATAGTTAAACAAACAGGTCACTGCAAATTGTTGGCGTGTAGCATTTCTCAAAGGTTTATTGTGTTTCAAATCAACACTTCCTCAGTTTACCATTGACTTTGTTTTCTTTTGCCAAATATATTCCCCGAGATATCACAAGTCGATTTGGTATAAATTCAGCTTGCTCCTTGAGGTAAAATCGGTGGCACCATGAACAGAACACGATATCCATGTCGGCAACTGAACAGCCAGGCTATAAGAAGTGTAGCACTGTGTTACATAAGCCCTAATATCGGGAAAATGTAGCATTATCAGAGCACAATGTATTTGCAAAGTCAGCGAAAAGACGTTTACAGACCGCATGGGGTGACGTGTGTCGAAAAGAGAGACTTGTGACAAAGCAATAAGTGGTGAGTATTTCCTTTGAACTACGATCTTGCTTATGTCTTAGCTAGTCAGTTCATGATATAAAGTTGTCGCTGAATGACTATTCTGATCGTTTTTCTCTTAATTTGCCTAGATATTAAAAACGTCGCATTTTTCTTTAGTGCAATAAGTGCACAAGGACGCAAGAAGAGCAAAGGGAAAAAAGCATCAAACAACGATGGTGAAGACAGCGATGAGAACGTCGACGAAGTATTAACCCCGAGCCAAGCTGCCAGTAGTTCTACACAAGAATGGATTTTGAACCACCCTACAGTAATAAACGACAAATTACGTCCGTCTGTTGAATACTGGATAGCATTGACAACCCCAAATGGTGCCCCTGCTAACCCTATTACCATTCACCGTGCACTACTGGATTGTGATGTGGACACCACAGCAAAACAGGTACACCAATATTTATTATATACATAAAAACTCTCAAAAAAAGGACCAGATACATATTTTATAAAAAAAAAAAATTGACAACACCGTGCGTAAGTTCTACCGCAGTAAACAAAATCAGTGCTTTTGAAATTACATGAAATACTTCGAAGCGTTAGGCAAGTTTTTGGCTCTTCTGGCTAAAAGTAGTCCGAGAAACTATCATACGAATTGGACTGGAGCATATCAACTTTACTACAATCTCAAGTTGATCAGGTACTACTTGTTTTTGCTAGGTACCATGCTACGAAGGCAAAGAAGCTACTGCCATGAAAGAACTGTTCCAAGTCTTAAAAGATCACAAGAATCCTATGATTCAAGAGCTAGTAAATGATTCCTATGAGAAATGCTTCCAGCGAGAAATAGAGTGTTTGTTTGGTGATTTTGAATTCGACGGCGATTGCGGTACAGAGAACGTTGTTAGATGTTGTCTCATAAATCCGTCTTATAGTTCCACGCTACAAGAAGCTATCGCCAAACTTCTAGATGCAAAGCTGACGATTGATGTTTTGGGATTTCACGATGAAAGCCAGGGAACTACAAAAGTAGATGACGACGCACGACTATCAGATCATTTGACTGTCCTAATAAACGACATTGGTATCGCCATGAAGAAATTGGAGTATGCACTGTTCCGAGGCAAGATTTACAAGAAGAAATCCGAAGCGAAGTACACATACGGCTACAAATGCGAGGTCAGTGCATTTGTAAATTGCCTTGCGTCGAACGAATCTTTCAAGGGGAGGTTGTTAAAGAACATGAGAAGAGTAATCGACATTCTTGCCGATCCAGATTGCGAAGTCATACGTCCAATTAGGGTCGACTACAACCTCATTGAAGTGAATGCTGGCCACTGCTGGTCCATTAAAGAAAGGCGCTTTTTGGAAAGTCCCATTCCAGAAGAAAAAATTGGCCTGGTCACGCCACGTGCTTTCTCAAAGTACGATCCTCAACGAAATGCAGATCCTAAGTACTTCAGGGAAATCCTAGAAAACAGCCTAACGGAGAGCGACATCAGTGAGTTCTGCGACGACTTTCTAAAGTTACTACACTTTAATCAGAAACGTCACAAAGACAAAGTTCCGTGTCTAATCGGGGACGCCAATAGCGGGAAGACTAGTCTCTTTCAACCAGTCCTTGGACTCATCCACCACTCCAACATTGCAACCGTTACGAAACAGAGAGCTTTTAACAAAGCAATGATCAATAAAACCACCGAAGTCATTTTTATTGACGAAGCATCCATCTCGACTATGGAAATAGATGACTGGAAGATATTGACTCAGGGGGGCTACACAGCAGCCGATGTAAAGTACCAGACAGCCAAATCATTCATCAACCGGTGCCCCATGTTACTAACTGCCCAACAGAAATTGCAGTTCAAGCCCGAAGACCAACCAGCCATGGACAGACGACTTCGACATTATACATTTAAGAGCCTGCCAGAACCAAAGAAAAAGGCTGCAGGATGGTTGAGAAAAAACCCAATGCACTGCGTGGTGTGGGCGGCAGAAAAGGCGCGCCAGGTAAATAATGACGATGAATCAGACGACACGGGGGTCAGTGACGAAGACCAAGCGGCTAATTTCGATGGTTCACTGCCAGAGCTTGAGAAAGACGCCCTCAGAAGTTTGTCGTTGGCTGATACGTTGGCAAGCACCACTGAAGAAAACGGTGGCGAAAACTCCACGAGAGAAGACAGAGAAGTCCCACGAGAGATCACCCAAGAAGAACGTCTCGCTTTAGACCAGGATGAAATGGTTGCTGTGTTGGAGAGAGCGCTCGAGCAGTGTTCGCCAATGTCTCTTCGTTACCGCCAATTATCTCAAATGTTGCAGGCACGGCTTAAGGAGGTCCAGGCAGCGAAGGAGTTTGAAGAGCGAATGTATCAAGACAGACGGCAGAACCTTTTGTCCAGAGGCGTCACAGAGGAGCATGTGGAATTGCTTTCCAGAGATAGTTCAGATCCCCTGCCTACGCCAATACGGCGCGACTTGGAGGTAGCCAACGCGCAGGCTCGGCGAGAAGAACTGGTGGCCAAGAGAGAGCGAGCGAAAAAGGCGTTTGAGTCACCGTGGCTACAAGCGACCGAGAGGGACCTATACCAGTGCAACCTAACCCTTTCAGCAGTGTTGGATCGAGAAACTAGGGCGTCGATGGACGCATACAGAGAGGTGCTGCAAGACAAACTCAAGAACCATCATGAAAACTTGGGCACCATAAAGTGCGAGTTTGCGTTAGAAGCAAGGAGACGATGGTGTTGTGCTGAAGGTCTGCTAAAGAAAGAAGACAGACATCTGGTAACCAATCTGGTCCAGACATTGCCGACTATCCATGATCTCGGAGAATCATCGCAAGGTACCCTAGAGGAAGTTTCGCCAGCTTCCCCCGAAGCTGAAAAGAACAGTGACGAAGAAGCAATGTTCATGACCCCCGTGCCGATTACGAGTGGCCACTGTAGACAGTTCCGCGAAAACGACGACTGCGCACTATCAGAAGCAATGCTCAGAGAGAGTTCCACTAGGAAGCGAAAGAGACCCGCCAGCAGTCAGCCCGGACACAGAAAGGCTCAGAACACTATAACGAAGTATTTTTTCAGTCAAAAATGATCTCGTTTAAGGCTTAGTTATAGTTTATTTTGGCTAATAAAATTTGAGTCCAGCCCTTTTCTTTAGAGAGTACATAATATATTACATTCATTAAACTCACGCTTTAATTTGTAAGAGAAACATCATTATAGTTCTGTGGCAGTTCAGTTCAATGAATGGCAAGCATTTTGCTTAATCAATGACTGCTGTTGGTTTTTACTTTAACGAGGAAGCACGACAAGCTTTCTTAGTAGTAGATATGCCAAAAACAACTTATCTCGGCGTTTAGAAAAAGTGTTCAGTTCAGGTGCATGACCCTGGTGAAAATTTGAGTCCCGCCCTTTTCTTTAGAGAGTCTGCCGTTCTGCCCTCTTGAAACGTGTACTCGGGATCTCTCAAAATAGCGGTCCATTGTCCAAATCCGTGCTTAGCAATGCCTTCCTTGAGAAACTCGTCCTCGTATGCTGTAAATTTCAACGCCCTGCGCTGACTTCTTTGGATTCGCAATGGGTTTGTCGGTGGGGCATTCCTCTCAGGGGGCACCACGCTTTTCGATTCGGCGCTTTCAGCCAGTGCCGCAGAACTTGACGTTGAATCGCGAAATCTCGTATTCACCTCCTTATCCAGTTCGGAGCCTTTAGCACCTTGTAGCTTTTGCAGACACTCGTGAGCCTTCGCAGCAACTTCGCGCGACCTCTGCTTTTGATAGTGAACTTTGGCGACGGCTGAGCTGTGTTTCTGATCTTCCGACAAAATCCTTTGCTCTTTGCTAGTGAGCTGATTGAGGCTTTGCGTTTCGACGATTTGGCGATAGCGCGTCGGGTGAATGTACTTTCCGATTGCGTCAAAGACTAGTTTGCTCATGACATCGCCCAATTTGCTGTGTTGGCCCCCATTTCTCGTCACCAGAACGAACTCGCACTGGGTTTCAGCAATGGTCTTACGAAATCGATGTAGCCATCGAGCACCTGCATGCTTGCGTCGGTCAGAATCAACGAGTCAAATCCGTACTTGCCAGCAGTCTTGAACTTTTTCTGGTCGATAAATCCCCCGTTCTCCTTGGCCGTCTTAACCATGTCGACTGTCAAGTACTGATAAGTCATAGGGCGAGACCCCTTCACCTTGATGAACAAATACACCGCTACAAATTTCGTGGCAAATGTTAAGTCCGACGGGTTGACTTGACCCGGACTTGTCTTGCACGTCTTCACGGTGTTTTCGTAACGAGGCAAATGAAACGTCACCACTTCTAACAGTTCTTCCAGGGTTGCCCAGTGCCCCCTAGCATCCAGAGTTTCAATGTCTAGATCTTGTGTCCACTGCAATCTCATCATCTTTGCCACCGTCTTGCGAGCTCTTTTCAGGTACAATTCTGTCGATGACAAGTTTCGGAGAACTGCGTCAGAGGCGCCATTTATTTTTCTGAAGTCGATCATTTCAGAGATGGCATCAATGTAGCCCAATCGTCCACCGTGTCCTAGCTTGCATTCGTCCTGCAAGTGATCGATAAACTTGAATAACAGACTGTGAGAACACAGGCTGAAGTCCAGCACTTCAAAACTCAATTCCTCCTCGTCTTCGCAGCAAAATTTGAGAAATTTGAAACACCTCTTGACAATCTGCTGAGCTGCGCGATCTTTCTTGCAACCACCGCCACTTCCAGTCAACCATTTCGTGAATGATTCGCCAATTTGGCTGCAAACCGAAAATGATGGCAATACTCTGGCGGGTGGTTTTGCGATTTCGCTCGCTTTATCGTCATCGGCAAGTTCTTTGGTACTTGCAACGGGCTTTTCGTCGAAGAAAAAGAACCAACTGTGCTTGTGTTCACGTGTTTCCTGCAACCGCGTTGACTTTTAAATCCATCGTGATCACACACTTGTATTGGACAGTGATACAAGCTATCTGTTTCGTCTTTTTCCAAGTGAAGCCGTTTCGGTTTCGGTGATGAGCCATCGATTTTCGACCAGTCAACCTTGCCTTTCTTGTTCATCTCTGACATCTGCGTGATTCACACAGTTTGTTCCACTTGCATAAATTGTGAACAAACTACAAAGGCGACGGAAAAAAAGAATGGCTGCTTTGTGCAACTTGCCCCGACTTGCCCCCGCTTGCTCAGGCGTGGCAGTGTGTGCTGTTCGTAATTAAACTTGCAAATCTAAGGTGGCATATGACGTTGGTGCGATTATGTTCAACCTTGTCCGGACAAGTCAATAAGCGCCTCGAAATGTCTTTTAAAATATGTTATGGACTGTGTTTCGAGTTTTTTCCAGCTTAAAACTATAGACCAAACGTTTTACCATTTTAAAAGCAATAAACTGACATAGATGGCAAGAAGAAAGAATGTTTCTGTTGAACAACATGCACAAAGGAACTGCCGTTTTCTAAATAGGAACCATTGTGCACAAATAGGAACTGATGTTTAGGAACAAACTGTTCCACGCGCCCATAAAAAGGAACATTTCATTCAAAACGGAACCATTAATGGGAACAATTGTTCCTCAAGTGAACGAAAAGGAACCAATTTTCAAAGCAGGAACGACGAAAGAAAGGAACAAACGTTCCTTTACAAGAAAAAGGAACGTAAGCATTTGGGAACGAAAGTTCCTCACGCCAGCATAAAGGAACAGCTACTCCAAAAGGGAACGCATTAATAGGAACAATTGTTCCTCAACTGCATAAAAAGGACCAAAATGATTAAAAGAGGAACAATACCATAGGGAACACTTGTTCCTAAGTCACTCATTTGAGGAACAAAACGTTCCTTTCAATGTTAAAAATGAGGAACAAAAGGTTCTTTTTAGCTCTAAATGAACACTTTGTTCCTATTTTTCACAGCAGTTTGTTCCTTTTGATGCTAAGAGGACCACTTCAAATAGGAACAATCGTCCCAAGATGGGAACGTTCCCAAAGCAAAAACGGGAACAGTGCTCAAAAATAAAATGTACTAAAAACGCCACTTAAGGGATGACAAAAACATACTAAAGCGTTTTAAGAATCTCCATGCTGAAAACATACAACAGCCAAAATTTCATCGACCAAATCATGCTAGAACATGTTCAAATCCGGCAGCAAAAATTTTGGGAAACGTAATAGATCGTTTCCCAAAAATTTTGTTCCTCTTCAAACTTTCAATTTATCTCTGAAATTAACCATTTGATGCTCGTTATAGTGGTGTTGTCTAATAAGGCAAAAGGTAAAAACTGTGTTTGGATACTTTTCGAGGAAAATTGAAGTTGGGATCTATTTTTAAGAGCGATACTGTGTGGTTTGCCACCTGAATTAAGGGAACGACAAAAAAAGGCCCAAACGTTCCTTTTCTGTTCAGTCTCCACTAAATCCGTGAAACCTGCTATGTTAAGAAAGAAATGCTGAATGTCGACCAGTTTTAAAAAAAGAAGTGCAAAAATGACAGACCTGGCTCATTGCCATCAAAGCCGTGATATCCGCCTTGTTCAAGAAAAAATGAACACAGTCGAGCTTCCACATCAAACTGGAAGTTCAACCTGTTGTAAGAAATCTCTAGATCGGCCAGATTTGATGGATATCACGGAGAGTAGAGAAATCTTAATTAACAAATACTTCCAGTAAGAACTGTAAATATCTAATATAATAATATATTCTATTCCCATTGTTATAAAAATATTTACAGATTCAAAAAGAAGTATTAAATAAATCTTTACTGACCGGTTACCATCAAATCCGTGATAACCGCCGTGTTTAAGAAAAAAATGACCACAGTCGAGCTTCCACATCAAACTGGAAGTTCAACCTCTTGTAAGAATTCTCTACATTGGGCGGATTTGACGGATATCACGGAGAACAGAGATGTTCTATTAATTTAATTCCACTAGTTAATACTGTAAATATTTCAAATAATAATATATTCTATTTCCATTGTTATAAAAATATTTACAGATTCAAAAAGAAGTATTAAATAAATCTTTACTGACTGGTTACCGTCAAATCCGTGATAACCGCCGTGTTTAAGAAAAAAATGACCACAGTCGAGCTTCCACATCAAACTGGAAGTTCAACCTCTTGTAAGAATTCTCTACATTGGGCGGATTTGACGGATATCACGGAGAACAGAGATGTTCTATTAATTTAATTCCACTAGTTAATACTGTAAATATTTCAAATAATAATATATTCTATTTCCATTGTTATAAAAATATTTACAGATTCAAAAAGAAGTATTAAATAAATCTTTACTGACTGGTTACCGTCAAATCCGTGATAACCGCCGTGTTTAAGAAAAAAATGACCACAGTCGAGCTTCCACATCAAACTGGAAGTTCAACCTCTTGTAAGAATTCTCTACATTGGGCGGATTTGACGGATATCACGGAGAACAGAGATGTTCTATTAATTTAATTCCACTAGTTAATACTGTAAATATCTAAAATAATAATATATTCTATTTCCATTGTTATAAAAATATTTACAGATTCAAAAAGAAGTATTAAATAAATCTTTACTGACTGGTTACCGTCAAATCCGTGATAACCGCCGTGTTTAAGAAAAAAATGACCACAGTCGAGCTTCCACATCGAACTGGAAGTTCAACCTCTTGTAAGAATTCTCTACATTGGGCAGATTTGACGGATATCACGGAGAACAGAGATGTTCTATTAATTTAATTCCACTAGTTAATACTGTAAATATCTAAAATAATAATATATTCTATTTCCATTGTTATAAAAATATTTACAGATTCAAAAAGAAGTATTAAATAAATCTTTACTGACTGGTTACCGTCAAATCCGTGATAACCGCCGTGTTTAAGAAAAAAATGACCACAGTCGAGCTTCCACATCAAACTGGAAGTTCAACGTCTTGTAAGAAATCTCTATTTTGGGCAGATTTGACGGATATCACGGAGAACAGAGATGTTTTCATTATTTAACTTCTAGTTAAAACTGGAAATATCTCATATGTTAATGTATTCTATTTCATTGTTATAAAATCTTCTACAGTTCAGAATGAAGAATTGAATAAATCACAACGAGATATAGAAAGCAGCTAAACAAACAAGTCACTGCAAATTGTTTGCGTCTCGTTAGCAATTCTCAAAGGTTTATTGTGGTACAATTTCTTATCTCAAATCAACACTTCTTCAGTTTACCCTTGAACTTTTTTTTTCTTTAGCCAAATATATTCCCCGAGATATCACAAGTCGATTTGATATAAATTCAGCTTGTTCCTTTGAAGGCAGAATCGGTGGCACCATGACCAGTACACAGATATAGAAAATAGTTAAACAAACAGGTCACTGCAAATTGTTGGCGTGTAGCATTTCTCAAAGGTTTATTGTGTTTCAAATCAACACTTCCTCAGTTTACCATTGACTTTGTTTTCTTTTGCCAAATATATTCCCCGAGATATCACAAGTCGATTTGGTATAAATTCAGCTTGCTCCTTGAGGTAAAATCGGTGGCACCATGAACAGAACACGATATCCATGTCGGCAACTGAACAGCCAGGCTATAAGAAGTGTAGCACTGTGTTACATAAGCCCTATAATATCGGGAAAATGTAGCATTATCAGAGCACAATGTATTTGCAAAGTCAGCGAAGAAGGTTTACAGACCGCATGGGGTGACGTGTGTTCGAAAAGAGAGACTTGTGACAAAGCAATAAGTGGTGAGTATTTCCTTTGAACTACGATCTTGCTTATGTCTTAGCTAGTCAGTTCATGATATAAAGTTGTCGCTGAATGACTATTCTGATCGTTTTTCTCTTAATTTGCCTAGATATTAAAAACGTCGCATTTTTCTTTAGTGCAATAAGTGCACAAGGACGCAAGAAGAGCAAAGGGAAAAAAGCATCAAACAACGATGGTGAAGACAGCGATGAGAACGTCGACGAAGTATTAACCCCGAGCCAAGCTGCCAGTAGTTCTACACAAGAATGGATTTTGAACCACCCTACAGTAATAAACGACAAATTACGTCCGTCTGTTGAATACTGGATAGCATTGACAACCCCAAATGGTGCCCCTGCTAACCCTATTACCATTCACCGTGCACTACTGGATTGTGATGTGGACACCACAGCAAAACAGGTACACCAATATTTATTATATACATAAAAACTCTCAAAAAAAGGACCAGATACATATTTTATAAAAAAAAAAATTTGACAACACCGTGCGTAAGTTCTACCGCAGTAAACAAAATCAGTGCTTTTGAAATTACATGAAATATCTTCGAAGCGTTAGGCAAGTTTTTGGCTCTTCTGGCTAAAAGTAGTCCGAGAAACTATCATACGAATTGGACTGGAGCATATCAACTTTACTACAATCTCAAGTTGATCAGGTACTACTTGTTTTTGCTAGGTACCATGCTACGAAGGCAAAGAAGCTACTGCCATGAAAGAACTGTTCCAAGTCTTAAAAGATCACAAGAATCCTATGATTCAAGAGCTAGTAAATGATTCCTATGAGAAATGCTTCCAGCGAGAAATAGAGTGTTTGTTTGGTGATTTTGAATTCGACGGCGATTGCGGTACAGAGAACGTTGTTAGATGTTGTCTCATAAATCCGTCTTATAGTTCCACGCTACAAGAAGCTATCGCCAAACTTCTAGATGCAAAGCTGACGATTGATGTTTTGGGATTTCACGATGAAAGCCAGGGAACTACAAAAGTAGATGACGACGCACGACTATCAGATCATTTGACTGTCCTAATAAACGACATTGGTATCGCCATGAAGAAATTGGAGTATGCACTGTTCCGAGGCAAGATTTACAAGAAGAAATCCGAAGCGAAGTACACATACGGCTACAAATGCGAGGTCAGTGCATTTGTAAATTGCCTTGCGTCGAACGAATCTTTCAAGGGGAGGTTGTTAAAGAACATGAGAAGAGTAATCGACATTCTTGCCGATCCAGATTGCGAAGTCATACGTCCAATTAGGGTCGACTACAACCTCATTGAAGTGAATGCTGGCCACTGCTGGTCCATTAAAGAAAGGCGCTTTTTGGAAAGTCCCATTCCAGAAGAAAAAATTGGCCTGGTCACGCCACGTGCTTTCTCAAAGTACGATCCTCAACGAAATGCAGATCCTAAGTACTTCAGGGAAATCCTAGAAAACAGCCTAACGGAGAGCGACATCAGTGAGTTCTGCGACGACTTTCTAAAGTTACTACACTTTAATCAGAAACGTCACAAAGACAAAGTTCCGTGTCTAATCGGGGACGCCAATAGCGGGAAGACTAGTCTCTTTCAACCAGTCCTTGGACTCATCCACCACTCCAACATTGCAACCGTTACGAAACAGAGAGCTTTTAACAAAGCAATGATCAATAAAACCACCGAAGTCATTTTTATTGACGAAGCATCCATCTCGACTATGGAAATAGATGACTGGAAGATATTGACTCAGGGGGGCTACACAGCAGCCGATGTAAAGTACCAGACAGCCAAATCATTCATCAACCGGTGCCCCATGTTACTAACTGCCAACAGAAATTGCAGTTCAAGCCCGAAGACCAACCAGCCATGGACAGACGACTTCGACATTATACATTTAAGAGCCTGCCAGAACCAAAGAAAAAGGCTGCAGGATGGTTGAGAAAAAACCCAATGCACTGCGTGGTGTGGGCGGCAGAAAAGGCGCGCCAGGTAAATAATGACGATGAATCAGACGACACGGGGGTCAGTGACGAAGACCAAGCGGCTAATTTCGATGGTTCACTGCCAGAGCTTGAGAAAGACGCCCTCAGAAGTTTGTCGTTGGCTGATACGTTGGCAAGCACCACTGAAGAAAACGGTGGCGAAAACTCCACGAGAGAAGACAGAGAAGTCCCACGAGAGATCACCCAAGAAGAACGTCTCGCTTTAGACCAGGATGAAATGGTTGCTGTGTTGGAGAGAGCGCTCGAGCAGTGTTCGCCAATGTCTCTTCGTTACCGCCAATTATCTCAAATGTTGCAGGCACGGCTTAAGGAGGTCCAGGCAGCGAAGGAGTTTGAAGAGCGAATGTATCAAGACAGACGGCAGAACCTTTTGTCCAGAGGCGTCACAGAGGAGCATGTGGAATTGCTTTCCAGAGATAGTTCAGATCCCCTGCCTACGCCAATACGGCGCGACTTGGAGGTAGCCAACGCGCAGGCTCGGCGAGAAGAACTGGTGGCCAAGAGAGAGCGAGCGAAAAAGGCGTTTGAGTCACCGTGGCTACAAGCGACCGAGAGGGACCTATACCAGTGCAACCTAACCCTTTCAGCAGTGTTGGATCGAGAAACTAGGGCGTCGATGGACGCATACAGAGAGGTGCTGCAAGACAAACTCAAGAACCATCATGAAAACTTGGGCACCATAAAGTGCGAGTTTGCGTTAGAAGCAAGGAGACGATGGTGTTGTGCTGAAGGTCTGCTAAAGAAAGAAGACAGACATCTGGTAACCAGTCTGGTCCAGACATTGCCGACTATCCATGATCTCGGAGAATCATCGCAAGGTACCCTAGAGGACGTTTCAACAGCTTCCCCCGAAGCTGAAAAGAACAGTGACGAAGAAGCAATGTTCATGACCCCCGTGCCGATTACGAGTGGCCACTGTAGACAGTTCCGCGAAAACGACGACTGCGCACTATCAGAAGCAATGCTCAGAGAGAGTTCCACTAGGAAGCGAAAGAGACCCGCCAGCAGTCAGCCCGGACACAGAAAGGCTCAGAACACTATAACGAAGTATTTTTTCAGTCAAAAATGATCTCGTTTAAGGCTTAGTTATAGTTTATTTTGGCTAATAAAATTTGAGTCCAGCCCTTTTCTTTAGAGAGTACATAATATATTGCATTCATTAAACTCACGCTTTAATTTGTAAGAGAAACATCATTATAGTTCTGTGGCAGTTCAGTTCAATGAATGGCAAGCATTTTGCTTAATCAATGACTGCTGTTGGTTTTTACTTTAACGAGGAAGCACGACAAGCTTTCTTAGTAGTAGATATGCCAAAAACAACTTATCTCGGCGTTTAGAAAAAGTGTTCAGTTCAGGTGCATGACCCTGGTGAAAATTTGAGTCCCGCCCTTTTCTTTAGAGAGTCTGCCGTTCTGCCCTCTTGAAACGTGTACTCGGGATCTCTCAAAATAGCGGTCCATTGTCCAAATCCGTGCTTAGCAATGCCTTCCTTGAGAAACTCGTCCTCGTATGCTGTAAATTTCAACGCCCTGCGCTGACTTCTTTGGATTCGCAATGGGTTTGTCGGTGGGGCATTCCTCTCAGGGGGCACCACGCTTTTCGATTCGGCGCTTTCAGCCAGTGCCGCAGAACTTGACGTTGAATCGCGAAATCTCGTATTCACCTCCTTATCCAGTTCGGAGCCTTTAGCACCTTGTAGCTTTTGCAGACACTCGTGAGCCTTCGCAGCAACTTCGCGCGACCTCTGCTTTTGATAGTGAACTTTGGCGACGGCTGAGCTGTGTTTCTGATCTTCCGACAAAATCCTTTGCTCTTTGCTAGTGAGCTGATTGAGGCTTTGCGTTTCGACGATTTGGCGATAGCGCGTCGGGTGAATGTACTTTCCGATTGCGTCAAAGACTAGTTTGCTCATGACATCGCCCAATTTGCTGTGTTGGCCCCCATTTCTCGTCACCAGAACGAACTCGCACTGGGCTTTCAGCAATGGTCTTACGAAATCGATGTAGCCATCGAGCACCTGCATGCTTGCGTCGGTCAGAATCAACGAGTCAAATCCGTACTTGCCAGCAGTCTTGAACTTTTTCTGGTCGATAAATCCCCCGTTCTCCTTGGCCGTCTTAACCATGTCGACTGTCAAGTACTGATAAGTCATAGGGCGAGACCCCTTCACCTTGATGAACAAATACACCGCTACAAATTTCGTGGCAAATGTTAAGTCCGACGGGTTGACTTGACCCGGACTTGTCTTGCACGTCTTCACGGTGTTTTCGTAACGAGGCAAATGAAACGTCACCACTTCTAACAGTTCTTCCAGGGTTGCCCAGTGCCCCCTAGCATCCAGAGTTTCAATGTCTAGATCTTGTGTCCACTGCAATCTCATCATCTTTGCCACCGTCTTGCGAGCTCTTTTCAGGTACAATTCTGTCGATGACAAGTTTCGGAGAACTGCGTCAGAGGCGCCATTTATTTTTCTGAAGTCGATCATTTCAGAGATGGCATCAATGTAGCCCAATCGTCCACCGTGTCCTAGCTTGCATTCGTCCTGCAAGTGATCGATAAACTTGAATAACAGACTGTGAGAACACAGGCTGAAGTCCAGCACTTCAAAACTCAATTCCTCCTCGTCTTCGCAGCAAAATTTGAGAAATTTGAAACACCTCTTGACAATCTGCTGAGCTGCGCGATCTTTCTTGCAACCACCGCCACTTCCAGTCAACCATTTCGTGAATGATTCGCCAATTTGGCTGCAAACCGAAAATGATGGCAATACTCTGGCGGGTGGTTTTGCGATTTCGCTCGCTTTATCGTCATCGGCAAGTTCTTTGGTACTTGCAACGGGCTTTTCGTCGAAGAAAAAGAACCAACTGTGCTTGTTGTTCACGTGTTTCCTGCAACCGCGTTGACTTTTAAATCCATCGTGATCACACACTTGTATTGGACAGTGATACAAGCTATCTGTTTCGTCTTTTTCCAAGTGAAGCCGTTTCGGTTTCGGTGATGAGCCATCGATTTTCGACCAGTCAACCTTGCCTTTCTTGTTCATCTCTGACATCTGCGTGATTCACACAGTTTGTTCCACTTGCATAAATTGTGAACAAACTACAAAGGCGACGGAAAAAAAGAATGGCTGCTTTGTGCAACTTGCCCCGACTTGCCCCCGCTTGCTCAGGCGTGGCAGTGTGTGCTGTTCGTAATTAAACTTGCAAATCTAAGGTGGCATATGACGTTGGTGCGATTATGTTCAACCTTGTCCGGACAAGTCAATAAGCGCCTCGAAATGTCTTTTAAAATATGTTATGGACTGTGTTTCGAGTTTTTTCCAGCTTAAAACTATAGACCAAACGTTTTACCATTTTAAAAGCAATAAACTGACATAGATGGCAAGAAGAAAAGAATGTTTCTGTTGAACAACATGCACAAAGGAACTGCCGTTTTCTAAATAGGAACCATTGTGCACAAATAGGAACTGATGTTTAGGAACAAACTGTTCCACGCGCCCATAAAAAGGAACATTTCATTCAAAACGGAACCATTAATGGGAACAATTGTTCCTCAAGTGAACGAAAAGGAACCAATTTTCAAAGCAGGAACGACGAAAGAAAGGAACAAACGTTCCTTTACAAGAAAAAGGAACGTAAGCATTTGGGAACGAAAGTTCCTCACGCCAGCATAAAGGAACAGCTACTCCAAAAGGGAACGCATTAATAGGAACAATTGTTCCTCAACTGCATAAAAAGGACCAAAATGATTAAAAGAGGAACAATACCATAGGGAACACTTGTTCCTAAGTCACTCATTTGAGGAACAAAACGTTCCTTTGAATGTTAAAAATGAGGAACAAAAGGTTCTTTTTAGCTCTAAATGAACACTTTGTTCCTATTTTTCACAGCAGTTTGTTCCTTTTGATGCTAAGAGGACCACTTCAAATAGGAACAATCGTCCCAAGATGGGAACGTTCCCAAAGCAAAAACGGGAACAGTGCTCAAAAATAAAATGTACTAAAAACGCCACTTAAGGGATGACAAAAACATACTAAAGCGTTTTAAGAATCTCCATGCTGAAAACATACAACAGCCAAAATTTCATCGACCAAATCATGCTAGAACATGTTCAAATCCAGCAGCAAAAATTTTGGGAAACGTAATAGATCGTTTCCCAAACTTCCTGTTCCCTCGTCAGTACAGGTCACAAGACTGCGACGGATTTTGGCACAAAAGCATAGCAAAAACACAGGTCTAGTTTCGGCACATGGGTGGAGTATTTTGAATGGATATCCCCGCAACCTCGCGAATAAAAAATCGTTCTACATGTTTTAACCAGCTTCTCTTTGAAACAGAATAGTACTGTGATGTGTTTTCTTAAAACAAGGCATTTACACATGAGATAAGAAAAGATGTATCACATTGATCAAATCAAGCTATTCCATGAAATCTGGCACATGGTTGGAGTATTTTGAATCAATATCCCCGCAACTTCGCGAAATAAAATCGTTCTACATGTTTTAACTGGCTTCTCTTTGAAAAAGAATAGTACTGTGATGTGTGTTCTTAAAACAAGGCATTTACACACGAGATAAGGAAAGATATATGTATCACATTGATCAAATCTAGGTATTCCGTGAAATCCGTTAAATCCGCAAAACCTACCTCGCTTTAGAAAAAGGTTACCCAAGCGCACACACACACACACACACACACACACACATTTGCCCGGCAATTTCCCCATCAAACTGTAAGTTCAAGGCCTTGGACCTAAGTAAACAATATCATCCCATCTTCGGGTACTGTGCAAAACGAACCCTGCAGTAAAGTCTTGAACAGCTTTTTTACCATGGGATGAAAAGACTTGTCTCTTCTAAAAATTTCCTTAGTAGACGCCTATATGACGGATTAGAAATCAGTTGTGTGGTTCTGAATTAAAAGTGCAAAATAAAAGAAATATCTGCCAAATCCAGGAAATCCACTGTTCCGCCCTCCAAAATAATGTAGTTAGGATGATCTGCTGAAAAAACAAACTATTCCCAACAACCATTCCAACGTAACTTCAAACCCAAAAAATTATCTACACTAGGTGGATACTAAGGATCTTATGGATTGGATGGAAAATAAAAATTTACTAGTCTCTCTCTCACTCTTTCTCCCTCAAGACTTTCTCACTAGAAGTGGATATGACGGATTTGACGGATTTTACAGAAAATTAATAAATAAACAAGTAAATAAATAAAAATAAATATTTATTTAATAATAATAATAATAATATAAATATATATATTTATTTATAAATAAATTTATTTATATTTTTATTTATTTACTTGTTTTTTTCATTTTTCCGTAATTCTGTAAAATCCGACATATCCACCTCTACTGAGAAAGTCTTTGACTAAGTCTCTATTCGAATTCACGTTTCTGTTAATACCGTGAAATCCGTAATATCCAGCCCTACTGAGAAAGTCTTTGACTAGGTCTCATTTAAATTCAAATCCCGTTAATACCATAAAATCCGTGACATCCGCCCCTACTGAGAAATTCTTTGGCTTAGTCTCATTTTGAATCCAATTAACTGTAAATTGCGTGAGACCGCAACAGTCACCCATGCGCAGAGTGGAACTTGCAGCTGCTGAGAATTTCAGTAGCTGGAATATATCATGCACAAAACTCTGTCTGCATTGAAGGATTTCACGGATTTTATGGAAAGGGAAATTATAAACCAGCCTCTATATTTGCTCAAATCTCATACAGTTACAGCTGTCAAATTGTCACCTTGTTGGTTATGGAACTCTTGTTGCAATCGCATAAATTATGATACAGAACTTTCCACGGGATGAAACTTTAGTAATTGGGATACATTGGGAAGAAAACTCCGTCTGTGCTGTTGGATTTTAAGGATTGTGCGTTTTTTTGGAAAAAGTAATTGTAATCAGTTTCTAATTCTGTCAAATCTCAGTCTCAAACATTTACAGCTTTTTGGTTATTGCACTCTCGCTGGAATGGTTTGATTTATGTATAAATGAGCTGATTAACAATTGATTTCAGCCTGATGTGCTTTTCATACTCATTTTTACGTCCACTGAGTATCATTTGAGTGTGTTAAGATTTGTCTCTTGAGGTCATTTCATTTTGGCATTAATATTCATCTTACTAGCATACCAGCTATAAAAAGCGGAACACTTTCGCATGGCCATATTAGTCTGAAGATGATGCAGAGAGCCAACTATCCCTGCCGGCAACTCAACAGTGGGAAAATTAAAGGAGCAGCATTATGTTATTTAAGCCTGATAATCGTCGATAAGTGCAGCGTAGTAACCGCTAAGTACGTTTGCAATATAGACGATGGTTTGCAAAAGGCATAGAACGAGGTGTGTAAGACGAGAGATGCTTGTGACAAAGCATTGCAAGGTTAGTACTGTTTTCTGACTTTCAATTGCAAGAATCTCTTGCTCAGTATTTGGGGGATGAAAACGTAATTAACAGGAAAACGTTTTCGATTTTGTCCTCGTAGGTGATAAAAGCGTAGCCTTCTTCTTTAGCGCTATAAGTACGCAAGGACCGAAGAAAGCTCCGAAAGATAAAGACAAAAAAGATGAGGGAAATGGTGCTGAAAGCGATGGTGCGCCTTTTACAGAAAGCCAAGTTTCCAGTACATTGAGCCAAGCATGGATTTCAACTCATCCTGCTGTAATTGATAAAAAGCTGAGGCCAGCCTTAAGCTATTGGATAGCACTGACAACGCCTACTGGTGCTCCCGCAAACCCGATAACAGTCCGTGTGCTACTGGAATGTGGAGTCAACGCAACTGTAAGTGAGGTGTGTTCACAGCCCTTTTTCTGTTTTGACGATTTTTGCAAGTTAGTATTAGCCCTCAGACATACATGCTTAACAATAGAATCGAAAGTAGCATAAAACCACTTAAAAAGAACAAGTTTCAAAATAATTCACATTGATTGTTCAACTTATTGTTTTATTTTATCACACATCTTATACAGTGACACCTCTTTCCCTCTTATTTGGCCCTCGCGGAACATTTTATCTTATCTGTCCCTGACGATGCCGTTGAGTGGCGAAAGCTCAAACTTTTAGTATTTTAGCGTTTTTTACAGTAGTTCAAGGCCACATTTGTATTTTAATCTTTTTAATCAAAATGCTACTGAAGGACAACATCCAAAGATTGCAATTCACATTAACTTTCAAGAAAATTGACATAACTGTAATGACACTCCTGCATTCATAAGGCTCTTAAAATTCACTATATCGGAAAGTTAGAATTATCCCTCGGACAAACATGCTAAACGAGAAAATCTATAAGGACATAAAACTGCTTACAAAAAACAAGTTTATGATGAATTCACATTAACAAAATTGCAATGACACTCTTGAATTAATAGGGCTCTTAAATTTTGGTGGTTTGCACTTGAACTAAAGCTACGTTTCTCTTTTTATTTTGTTGATAAGGTCCCCTGTCAAGAGGGCAACAAATCACTTGCCATGAAGGAGCTGTTCAAAGTTATGAAAGATCACAGTAATGGGTTCATGCAAGATCTTGTAACATCATCCTACCAGCACTGTTTTATTTCCGAGGCTCAGAAGTTCTTAGAAGATCCTGATGACGTGGACATAGATGAATGTGGTACCGAGAACGTTGGTCATGTTTGCCTCGTCCAGTCTTCATTTAAGTCGGTTCTATCTGATGCCATTCCTAAGATTCAAGGTGCCAAACTTATTACCGATCGTTTTGGCTTTGATGACACCACCCAAAGCACGCATTTGGAAGGGCCAAGTGAAGATGGAGACAAATTGACAGTCCTTATAAATAACATCTCAATTGCGATGAGGAGGCTGGACTACGCCCTTCACAGGGGTCCTATTTACAGAAAGAGTGAAGGCGCCGCTTACAGTTACTCTTACAAGTGTGAGGTAAAGGCTTTTGTAAACAGCCTGGCCTCAAATGAGTCCTTTAAGGCAAGGCTTCTGAAGGACATGAGAAAAGTAATGGATATCCTGGCTGACCCCGACTGCGAGGTAATCCGCCCTATCATTGTGGACTACAACCTTACTGGGTACTGTTGGTCTGTCTTGGAAAGACGGTTCCTGAGAAATGCAATTCCCGCCGAGAAAGTTGGCCTCGTGACTCCCAGAGCTTTCTCATGGTATGACCCCCTAAAAGTTCCGCAGCAGAAGTATTTTCGAGAAGTTTTACAAAAACAGCCTGTCGGAAGCTGACATCGCACAGTTTTGCGAAGATTTCCCGAGGTTTCTTCATTTCAACAAGAAGAAACACAAAGAAAGAGTTCCGTGCATAGTTGGAGAGGCAGATAGCGGCAAGACAAGCCTCTTTTACCCAATACTTGGGCTGATACACCACAGCAATGCAGCAACGGTCACCGAGCAGAAGGTATTTAACAAGGCGATGATAAGCAAGCACACCGAGGTCATCTTCATAGACGAGGCTACTCCGTCAACTCTGGATGTGGACAGCCTGTGATGTCAAGTACAGAACGGCCAGGTCGTTCTTTAACCGATGTCCAATGTTCATGACTGCACAGCAAAAGCTTGAATTCAAACCAGAAGATAAGCAGGCTATGGACCAAAGGCTGCGATATTACTATTTTAAGAGCCTTCCAAATCCAAAAAAGAGGGCAACGCAGTGGCTCCTCCAGCATCCAATGGAATGCATTGCCTGGGTGGCATTGAAAGCCAGGGTGGCTAGCAACGAAGAGGAGAGCTCTGGTGAAGATGAACAAGCTGAGACTGTCACGCATGCCGACGAGGGCATTCTTCCAAAGAGTGAAAAGGAGCATTAAGAACTTTGGAGCCAGCCGACCTTCTAACAGAATCAACGGAAAGGCCGCATAACAATGAGGGAGCTGCACAAGATGACGACAAGGGAGATCTCGAAGATTCGTTTGATGACAAAATCGTAGCTGTATTGAAGATGTCTTTGGAGCAGAGTTTCCCAGGATCCTTATGTCACCGCCATATCAGTCACATCCTGGAAACTCGACTACAGGAACAAGAAAGGCTGAAGCGATGGGAGGACATGCGGTACGAAGGATATCAGCAGCATCTTCTTTCCAGGGGTGTATCGAAAGAGAACGTAGTGCTGCTACCGCGAGATGACATGGAGCCTCTTCCCACACCAATTAGGAATGATCTGGCCGTTTTTGAGCAGGAGCAAGTCAAGGCAGAACAAGAAGCAAGAGAGAAAAGGGCAAAGGAAGTATTCCAGTCATCGTGGCTGCAAAACATGGAGAGAGAACTTCATGAATGCATGGTCGCTCTGCAAACTGGTCTTCATCCAGAAATGAAGGCTTTGATGATGGCACTTAGAGAAATTCTCCAAGACAAGTTAAAAAACCATCACAGGAAGTTGGGCACCATTAGATGCAAAGAGGCCTTATCCGAAAGAAAGAGGCTCTGGCCTGTTGCAAAAAGAAGACCAAGACATGGTCAATAGCCTTTTTGAGTCCTTGCCTTTGGCTTTCGCACACCAGACTGTGGAAGGAGACTAACTCTTTAATCACGCACCTAAAATGCCATCTTACGTCCCACAAAACGACATGGATCAGTTCTGGCTGCAGTCGCCATGCACCATCCAAGCAGCTCCAGCAAACGGCGAAAACAGCTCAGAAGAGACAACCATTCCAAGCAGCGCAGGATCGGTTACAGAGGTTGCCCTTCCAAATGTGAATGACTGTGCTATTTCAGAAGAATTGCTTCGATCCTGTAGCACCAAGAGGCGCAGTGATCATCCGCTCAGCCAAGCTCAAGCGAAGAGAGGAAGGAATAACACCCTCTTAAAGTACTTTAGTGTTAGTCAAAAGTGAAAAATGACGAGACCAAACTCAAAGTCTGTCACTCGAGCAAGATTGTTGCATGAATACAAATTGAAACGTTGACCTTTTTGCTTTATTTAATAGTAAACTCATTCCAATGACAGTGAATTTCTCTAGTAGAATAAAATGTTTCAGTTGATGAATAGCATGAGTCCTTAAGGACTTTGTTTTTGCATGTCAAACGTATCTCGGCATTTAGAAAAGTGTTCAGTTCAGGTGCATTGTCCCTAAGTAAATTTGATTGCAGCCCTTTTCTTCAGCGAGTCCGCCGTTCTTCCGTTTTGAAACTTAAAATTGGGATCTCTTAGAATAGCTGTCCACTGTCCAAATCCATGCCTATCCATCCCTTTCTTGAGAAAATCGTCCTCATCCGTCGTAAATTTCAACACCCGGCGATGACTTCTTTGGATTTGCAATCGGTTTGTCGGTGGTGCATCCCTCTTAGGGGGCATGCTTTTCGATTCTGCAGTTTCAGCCAGTGCTCCATAACTTGAAGTTACATTGCTAATCCTAGCGCTCACCTCCTTCTCCACCTCAGAGCCTTTGGTACCTTGTAGCTTTTGCACAAACTCGTGAGCCTTCACAGCAACTTCGCACGACCTTTGCCTTTGATAGTGAACTTTAGCAACGGCTGAGCTGTATTTCTGATCTTCTGACAAAATCATTTGCTCTTTCTTGATTGAGGCTTTGCGTTTCGACGATCTGATGATAGCACGTCGGGTGAATGTACTTTCCGATTGTGTCAAAGACTAGTTTACTCATAACGTTGCCCAATTTGCTGTGTTGCCCTCCATTTCTCGTCACAAGAACAAACTCGCACTGGGGTTTTAGCAATGGCCTCATGAAATTGATGTAGCTATCGAGCACTTGCATGCTTGCATCGGTCAGAATCAAGGAGTCAAATCAATATTTGCGGGCAGTCTTGAACTTTTTCTGGTCAATAAACCCCCTGTTCTCCTTCGCTGCTCGAACCATGTCGACTGTCAAGTGCTGATAAGTCATAAGGCGCGACCCCTTCACTTTAATGAACAAGTACATCAACACAAATCTTGTGGCAAATGTCTGATGGGTTCACTTGACCTGGATTGCTCTTGCACATCTTAACGGTGTTTTCGTAACGTGGCAAGTGAAATGTCACCACTTGCTGCAATTCCTCCATTGTCGCCCAGTGACCTCAAGCTTCTAATGTGTCGATGTCAAGCTCTTGAGTCCACTGCAATCTCATCATTTTTGCTACTGTCTTTCTAGCTCTCTTAAGGTACAGTTCAATCGCAGATAGGTTTCGCAGAACTGCATCTGATGCCCCACTGATTTTTCTATAGTCCATTAGTTCGGATATTGCATCTATGTAGCCCAGTTGCCCACCATGTCCAAGTTTGCACTCGTCTCGCAAGTAGTCTATGAACTTGAACAAAAGATTTGGGGAGCACAGACTGTAGTCTATTACTCAAAACGTTAATTCTTCATCCTCTTCACAACAAAATTTCAGAAATTTAAAGCTTCTCTTCACTATTTGTTGAGCTGTGCGATCTTTCTTGCAACCCCCACCACTACCAGTCAACCATTTTGCGAATGCTTTGACAATTTGGCCGGAGACTGGGAACGAGGGAACAACTGACACCATGTTTTGGCCTTTGGCTTGATTTGCAGTCATTTGTAGTGGTCTTTGATAACTTAGTGTCTGCAACTTGTAATGAATATTGAAGTTGTCAGGTTGGGTTTTTCGTCAAAATAAAATAACCAGCTATGCTTAGAATTGACATGTTTCCTGCATCCATGCTGACTTTGAAATCCTTCGTGTTTGCATACTTGAATTGGACAATGGTACAAGCTGTCCGTATCTTCTTTCTCTAAGTGAAGCCGTTTTGGTTTTGGCGATGCACCATCAATTGTAGACCAATCGACTTTGACCTTCTTGTTCATTCTTGAAAAAGAGGAACTTATTTAGCGAACAGACTTGTTTGTAGCGCTTAGCAAAAACTGTCGAAAGAATCACACCCATTGGCAAACAAGAGAGGTACCATTTAATTTGGAGCTTGTCAGCACTTGTCCCTACTTGCCCGAGCTTATTACTATTGTAGTCAAATTCATAACAGAGAGTTACATCCCAAATGGGTTCGGGCCTGCCCGGGCAAGCGTGTGCAAGTTCAAACTTGCTGAGGCATGCCTGTGCTTGCCATTCTTCATTATTCTTAAGTGAATCCAAGTTGGCGTTAGTATGGCGTTGGTGTGTGGTGTTTAACCTTAGCTTGCCCGGACAAGTCAAAAAGCGCCTCGAAAAGTTAGAATCGGCTGCTATTGACTCTGTTTCGTGTTGAGTCAAACTTAAAACACAACAAACGTTTTTCTGTGCAATTAAATAGCGATGAATACATAGATGGCAAGAAAAGAAGAACGATTCTATTGAAGGAACTGTCATTTTCTTAATAGGAACCATCTTACATCAATGGGAACTAATGGTTAGGAACAAATTGTTCCTTGTGTCAATAAAAAGGAACCTTTCGTTCAAAACGGAACTCGTTAATGGGAACAATCGTTCCTCAAATGAATAAAAAGTACCAAAATGATAAAAAGAGGAACAATACCAATGGGAACACTTGTTCCTGAGCGTTTCATTTCCGAAAAAACGTTCCTTCCAATGTTAAGACCAAACGTCGAAAACGAATGTTGAAGTAATGTATGAAACACATGAAAGTACTGGTGAAATGAAACTGATGATGAAATTTTTCCTGTGTTTGCACAAGTTCTCTAACTTTGAAATTTATTTTCTCTCGTTCCCATGGGAAATTGTTTTCGGTGTTATTTCAGGCAATTATCTATGTATTTAGCTTTAACAAAATGTCAAAATGACTGTAAAATACTTAAAATTATTCTGGTACCAGATTTTTGTCCACTAAAACCTGAAATAGCTCGATTTTCTAGCGGATTTCGTCTTAAAAATTCGGAACAAAAGATGCCCTTTTAGCTCTAAATGAACAGTTTGTTCCTATTTTTCACAACAATTTGTTCCTTTTGATACTAATAGGACCACTCAAAGAGGAACAAAAGTCCCATAATGGGAACGTTCCCAAAGCGAAAACAGGATCAGTGCAAAAAAATAAAAGTCAATTTAAAACCAAGTTAAGGGATGAAGAAAATACACCAAAGCATCCTATGAATCTCTATGCCGAATACATACAACAGCCAAAATTGGGTTGAAAAAAAATCCTCCTAAAACATGTTGAAATGTGGAGGTAAAATTTTTGGGAAACGTAGAAGAAGCTTAAGCAGAAGAAGAAGCAGATCGTTTCCCAAACTTCCTTGGTCCCTCGCAGTTTTTGAACTTTATCTGTGAAACTAATGACTTGATTTTCTTTCATGCTGCTCATTCTGCAAACTTGAACGACAACCTTTTTATTTGGCCTAAATTGTGTTTCACTTGGATGAGGATGCCAATGTTGAAGCAGTTCTAGTGAAGATGCCATTTTGGTTCAACGAACGAGGAGGACAACGTGACAAGGTCCAACTTGTTCCCATACTGGCTTAAATGCTCTGTTTGAAATATTAAAGGGATAACTTTGGTGCTCATTAAGGCCTTTAGCTTGTAATATAACCTTCTGAGGCCTTAAACTGACTCAAATACTAAATTCATATTCCCGTTAAATCCATCATTCCTGTTTTATACCAGAGGTTTATATTGGTTAGAACTTGCAGTGTCAGCATACTGATGAAATGTAATACAATTGCAATAATAAAAACTCCTGTACGGACGGAAACAACGGATTTTGCAGATTTAACGGGGATATGAATATTTAACTGCTTACTTCTCACAATTACTGTAAGTGTCTTTATAATATTACATATTTATAAAAAGATAAGTAAATGATTAGGCCCAGTTCAGACACCGTACTTCAGCCGAGCAGAATCGAATTGAATAGGCCAACCTAAACTAATTAATCCTGGCTGAATTGATTCAGACGCCAAAGTTTATTCTGCCGAATCACAAAATACACATGTTACCTTCACTGAGTTTGGCCTGCCAAGCCGCCATTTTTTCTTCTGCAACACTCCTTTGTGCATGCTCTCATGTAAAAACAGCATGAAAAATACATTTAAATGATTTATGGATTTGATTCGGCTCATGTGAAGTACGGCATCTGAAACAAAGCCAGTCTACAGCTGTCCTTCCCAGCGGGATTAATTGCTCAGCCGATCTAAATTAAATCAGCAGTTCCGAATTGATTCAGGCACCGTACTTCACATGAACTTAATTTGTTGAATTCGATTCGGCTCGGCTGAAGTAAGGCCGAACCGTGCCTTAGATATTCACATCCTGTTAAATCCGCCAAATCCATCATTCCCATTTTATATATCAGCAAAAAAGACAACCTCCTGTAAGGACGGAAAAGACAGATTTCACGGATTTAATGGGGATATAAATATCAAATCATTTACTTCTCTTCTTTACTGTAAGTATTATTTAGGAATATATAAATATATATTTATAAAGACACTTATAGTAATTGTGAGAAGTAAGTAGTTAAATATTCATATCCCCGTTAAATCCGTGAAATGTCTTTTCCATCCTTACAGGAGGTTGTGTTTTTTGCTGATATATTACACTTCATCATTTCACTGACACTGAAAGTTTCAAGCAGTGTAAAATTCTGCTATAAAGTGGGAATAACGGATTTAGCGGATTTAACGGGATATGAATATCTAATCATTAACTTCTCTTTTTACTGTAAGTATTATTTAGGAATATATAAATATATAACATTTAAAAAGACACTTACAGTAATTGTGAGAAGTAAGTAGTTAAATATGCATATCCCCGTTAAATCCATGAAATCCGTCGTTTCCGTCCTTACAGGAGTTTGTGCTGTTGCTGATGTATTACATTTCATCAGTTTGCTGGCACTCCAAGTTCTAACCAATATAAACCTCTGGTATGAAATGGGAATGACAAGTTTAACGGATTTAACGGGAATATGAATATCTCATCTTTTACTTCTTAATTTACAGAAATTTAGAACAGTTAATCCGTACAATCCATTGTGTAAGTCCTTGAATGATGCTGTGTTTTTGCTGTTGTATAAAATTGATCATTTTACTAGCAATGTCAAGTTTTATTTCATATAAGCTTCTTCTGCAGAACGGAAATGGCGGATTTAACAGGAATATGAGTTGCATCTTGACTGTAACTTTCTTGAGACTAGCAGCCTACGTTTTTAGAACTGGCCTTAAACGTGCCATATCAACACCACCCACCAACATCTTATGAGAAGGAGTTTTAATAATTTCAACACCAGCTAGGTCAAAACACTTTTCCATCACTTGATCTCCAGCATACAGTGTATACAAAACATGACTGAAAAAAAAAAAAACAAACAAACAAACAAACAAAAAACAAGCCACACAAAAAGTCAGCACCATTGTTTTTTCTTCAGAATTTGTCACGAAAGTGCGAGATAAGATTGCGTAACATTAGTCACAAGCGTTCCAAAGTCAAATTAACACCAATCTCTGTCCTCTTGTTTTCTGCCGAAGAGCTTACAAGAACTTGTGAAATAAAGCCATGGATACTGCGAAACAGCGAGGCAGCGCTTTCTTGGATTGTTTTCCCTACTGTGTTCAAATCTTTAGGTCCCAGTGAAGCTGAGAAATATATCTAAGGTCCCGTAACAACAGGCAGCATTGAGGACAAAAGTGTAACTCTCTCGAGGGGAGAACAAGATTAATTGGTGACAATAAATCAAATTAATTTATTTGTATCAGTTTTGCAAGATGAGGGCCACTATCTAAGCAGCCGTTTGATATCATCTTAGTGTCAACATTTGCCGAAGATGTGTCGAGCGAAAACACCATGCAAGCAGTTGAACAGCGAGGCCATACGAGGAACAACCTTATGCTACATGAGTCCCATTATTGCTGGACAGTGCAGCGTTACTAGCACAAAATGCGTATGGAACGTGAAAGAAAAGGACCTCCTAAGATCATGGAACTCCATCTGCAAAAAGTGCGACATTTGTTACAAAGCCATTTCAGGTTAGTTTTCACTTAGCTATGATTATTCTTCATCAATGTTATATGGTCCTGAAAACGTTTTGTTCTCTTTCCACAGCTATACCAAGCACAGCGTTCTTCTTTAGTGCGATATCAACACACAAAAAGAAGGGAAGCATAAACAAGGAGAGCGACGATAGTGAAGAAGAGCATGAACCTAGTCCAGTACCAAGTATGTTTTCTCAATAATTTCGCGATTGAAATACAACATTGATCAACAAATCGCTGTGGCCTTCAATCACATATTGGCTTTGCACTGACCACACCTAACAGTGCCCATTGGTAGTCCATCGAGCATTGCTAGAGTGTGGAATGGCTGTCACGGCAACTCAGGTAATTTCGACTTGAATGATTTTAAGACCTGCATTGATCGATGGCGCGATTTTTACTGCGAATTTAAAACACATTTTCCCTGAGAAATAGCGCCTCAAAGGCTTAGTAAAACAGTGCATAAAATAGCCTTTTTCTCTTTTAGTACCTCAGTGAAGGCTGCAAATGTTTGCGCGTATTAAATTCAGGTTTATATTGTTACAGGTACAGTTTCAAGATGGACAAGAGTGCACTGCCATCAAGGAACTCTACAACTCGCTTAAAGACCACAAATATACATACATGCAAGACATCGTAACAGCTTCCTACCAACATACAGTCAAAGGACATAATTATTCGTCACTTTTGGAAATGGCGCAAGAAATTTTCACCTGTTTGCACACCAAGAGCGGGAAAACCTGAGACAGGCCGCGCCATTTGTCTTTTTAGGAGGGAAAAACACAGAAAATATAAAGAAACAAGTGACTTAACAAAAGATTGAAAATCGGTTGCAAAGCTCAGTACAGAGAGAAATAACAAGCGGTTTGTTTGAGAGATATCACCTTGCTTTTCCTTTCAGTCTAGACGTCGAGTTGTGTTGATCAAAGGTTTATAATTTTTTATGTTGTTGTTTGAAAAATATTTTTCCAACTACTATGGGCCGAAAACCTGAACTAACCATAGAAACGAAGGAATTGATTGTTGCACTGTCAGAATCAGTGAAAAACAAAGCTGAACTGTCAAGACTGTTGAACATTCCAAGAACAACTATCACAAGCGTTCTACGCAACTACAAAAGGACTGGCTCGGTGAAGAATTAGAAGCGAAGTGGAAGGAAAAGAAATTCACAAATAGAGATAGAAACGCTTTACTTCGTCTGGTTAAAGCGAACAGACGACTAAACTTACAGGACATTACATCTAAGCTTAACGAGTCCAAAACACAAACTTTCAGCAAGAAAACTATAACTGTGCAAAGGGTTCTGCACTCAGAAGGATATAAATGAAGGTCAGCGAAAAAGAAAGTTGTGGTTCGGGAAGGAAATCACAAAAAGCGAGTCGACTGGTGTAAAGAGCAAAAAAGTCACACAGTAGACGAGTACTGGAGAAAAGTGCTATTTTCCAACAAAAGTCATATTGTTCTCGCTGCAAACAGCCATCTTTATATTTGGTGAAAAGACGACGAAAAGTACAATCCACACCTCATCTGTCCACGCCCTGAACGCAAGATAAGTTTCATGATCTGGGGATGTATTTGCTATGATGGTGTTGGAACTTTGGCTGCTGTAGAAGGTAACATTAACTCTGCTAAGTACATTGACATCCCAGAAGATAATCTGTTGCCAGTAATAGCCTGGTATTTTGAAGATAATGAGTACCTGTTCATGGATGACCATGCTCCCGTTCACAGAGCTCATGCCGTAGAAAAATACAAAGATGAAAATGAAATAACCTTCATGAAGTGGCCAGCACAGTCTCCAGATTTGAATATAATAGAAAATATTTGGCTCTCCATCAAGAAACGGTTACAAAAATCAACGACAAATATCACGACCAAGAATGACTTCTTCCGTGCGATTCAGAGTGTGTGGCAGCAGATCGATTTGGAATACACAAGGAAGCTTTACCACTCCATTCCTGATCGACTAGACAATGTCATCAAAATGAAGGGCCATCTCACTAAATATTGATGTCATTGCAAACCTCGATGCATCGCAAGCTGTGCCAAATCGAACGCGTGAAAAAATGTAAACAAACGCCGCCATATTGAAAGTGACGAATATTTATGTCTCTTGACTGTAGTTACCAAGAAGAACTCTCAAACCTGGTTGGAATTTCACAAATGGACTCACAAGAGCTGGTAACTGCAGCACGGAAAACGTTTTGCGTGTAGCATTAATAAACCAAAGTTTCCAACCATTCTTAAAGAATGCTCTGGCTAGGGATGACCGAGGCAAAATTACATATTGACAAGTTTGGCTTCAACGTGCCCCAACGCAGGGGTGATAGCTTTGGGTGTGACGAGAAATGTCTCTCCGACAAGCTGACGATCCTCATTAATGACATAACAATCACCATGCAAAAGTTACAATACAGAACCTACCGAGGCAAAGTGTATAAAAGGGATAAAAGTGCGAGGCAAGGGCATTCATCAACAGTCTCGCGACCAATGAGCAGTTCAAATCTAGACTGATGCAAGACCTGAAAAAAGTGATCGACATGCTAGCAGATCCACATTGCGAACTCTTTCCAACCTCTGGCGATTGATTACGACCTAACAGAAGTCAAGGATGGTGTTTGTTGGTCTGTGAAAAAGCGTGAGTTTGTAGAGAACCCCATTGAAGTGCACCAAGTAGGAAAAGTTTCACCGAGGTGCTTTTGCGCCTACGATTCCACAAGAGAGGCCGATCCTAAGTATTTTCGCGAAATACTGGAGAACAGTTTGTCTGCAATTGAAGTAGCAACGTTCTGTGAAGACTTCCTGAGACTTTTAAACTACAATGATGTGAAGAAGCACAAGGACAAAGTACCTTGTCTTGTAGGAGCTGCAAATAGTGGCAAAACAAGCTTGTTCTTTCCAATTCAAGGTCTTGTCCACCACGGACACATTGCAACCACCACAAAGCAAAACACATTTAACAAGGCCATGATTACCCCATTCACGGAGGTGATCTTCATCGATGAAGCAGACGAGAATGTCCTTGACATTTCAGATTGGAAAATCCTTACACAGGAAGAATACACTGCCCACAACATCAAATATCAAACCACCAAAGCCTTCATCAACAGATGCCTGATGCTAGTAACTGCACAGCGTAAGTCCCACTCACCAACCAGTTATGGATAGATGCCTTCGCACGTATCACTTCAAGAGCCTCACAAATCTGAAAAAGAGAGCAGCAGCTTGGCTGAGAAAGCATGCCATGGACTGCATGGTGTGGGCTGCAAGGCGACACTGAGAGTGAAGAGGACAACATCGACACTGATGAAGAATGCATCTTGGAAGGTGTGCAAGGCATTTTGAAGGAAGAGGACAGGGAGGCCATCAGTTCACTGTCACTTTCAAGTCCTCTGTTGCAGGAGACCACCGTTACTGACATGAGTGACGAGGGAAGATAGCACGGAGGAGGCCGGCTCAGCCAACGATGCACTTGCTGTCTTGAGAGAGGAGTTGAAAACGTTGCATCCAGATAGCCTTAGACACCAGCAGTTAAAACACATGCTTTTTAAGGAGGAACGGAAGCAAACCGAGCTACATGACCGTGCCAAGCAACTGCATCAAGCAAGATTGGCTGCCCTGAGAAAGAAGGGCGTCAGCACTCACAATGCTGAATTGCTTCCCATGGATCCCGACTCAACTATGCCAAGTGCTATCCAAAGGGATCTGCAGAAATACAATGATGATCGAAAAGCACGCCAGGAACAAGAACGATGCGAAAAAGCATGAAAAGCATGTGAATGTCCCTGGTTACTCAGCACGAAGAAAGAGCTACACAACTGCGTCAAGTCCACATTCACTTACCTTGATCCCATCATGCAAAAGTCGTTGACAGAGTACCGTGAAGTTCTGGAAGACAAGTTGAGTAACCACCACTGCAACCTTGGCACTTGCTTCCAGTGAGGTCTTGCAAGAAAGGAAACGTGTCTGTGTGTCTCTAGGTCTGCTTCAAAACAGGCATCAAGATCTGGTGAGGAGTGTCTACAGGGCTTTACCAACCACAGCGGAGCTCGGCGAGTCGTCTGGAACACACCGCGAAGAAGGATGTGCGTGAGAAGACCCAGGTGGCGAACAGGTACCAGGAGATGACGAGGAATGCTTCCTCATCACCCCAGTGCCCAGCTGGCATTACGAATCACACAGTGTTTAAAAGAACACGCAAGGCAACGACTGACAAGGCCAGTTCCCAAATCAGTGAAAAGAGGCCACAATCCCAGAGGGGTCGGTCCAAGAAAGCCAAAAGACCATGTAAAAACACCATAACTAGGTACTTGTCCAGTTAGCAATAGTCGAGTGGTCATGTGGGCAAGCTATACGTGACATTGTCGCTGTTGACATTATGTTTTGTTTATTTTGGATTTTGGTTTTGTTCGCTAAGGGTAATTGTTGACTGCGTGATTTATGATTCAATCCAGTTTACTTGAAACACAGAATTGTGGCCATCTTTACTAAAATTGCAACAGTAACTTATGAAATGAGTGTGGTCAGTATTCTGGTCCATATTTTAATACTAACTAGCAGATGTGCAATACAAACGTTTCTGGGCGTTTACAAAAGTGTTCAGTTCAGGTGCATTTCCCCTGAGAAAATTTGATTGCAGCCCTTTTCTTCAGAGAGTCCGCTGTTCTTCCATCTTGAAACTTAAAATCGAGATCTCTTAGAATAGCCGTCCACTCTCCGAATACATGCCTATCCATTCCTTTCTTAAGAAAATCGTCCTCATCTGATGTGAATTTCAATACACGACAATGAGTTCTTTGGATCTGCAATCAGGTTGTCGGTGGGGAATGCCCTCAAGGGGCACCCTTTTTGATTCTGTGTTTTCAGTCAGTGCAGTAAAACTTGAAGTTGCATCGCTAAACCTCATGCTCACATCCTTATCCACCTCGGTGCCTTTGGTACCTTGTAGCTTTTGCAGCCACTCGTGAACCTTCACAGCAACTTCGCGCGACCTTTGTTCTTGATAGTGAACTTTTGCGACGGCCAAGCTGTGTTTCTGATCTTCCGACAAAATGCTTTGCCCTTGTACTGTCGCACTTTGTAATAATCATCGCACTTTGTAATACCTGTCGTACTTTGTAATAAAATTGTCACACTTTGTAATAAACTTGAAATAGATGGTCGGAGGACAAGTAAACCCAGTAATAAGTGTCAGCATTGACAACCATAACAACGACAATAATAATGATGATGATAATAATAATAATAATAATAATAATAATTATAAGAATATTATAACAATAATAATAGTTGTCATGTTTTAAGATGACATTAATGATTGTTTAGGCCACTCATGAGACGGCCACCACATTAACACAGAATAATATAATATGCTCTTAATGTCCAACAACTAGGAAAGATGTGATTGTTACAATGACGTAATTTAATGAGTGTAGGTATTGGCAAAATCCAATTCCATTATTTTTCCTTCGAAGTGAAAAAGGTGTCTGACAAAATCAAGAAGTTGGAAAAAACATTAATTATCTAAAAAAAATAGCAGCGATATCATGACATCATTCATTGTTAAAGAAGAGTCTGAAAAATTCCGCCATTTTAAATTAATTAAGTGTACTCCATTTTACTTGAAACCGGCAGAAATCGAGGCAATCGTCATTGAAAAATTGATCTGTGCTTGAAAAATGTTTAAAAATAAAAAAAGCCGAAACTTGTAAAATTCCGAAAGAAATTATCACTCTGAAACTACTGAACCCATCTGCCAGTTGGTCATTTAAAAATTTTTTTTAACGTCACGGTTAACGACGTTAACCACCATGGGCCAACATCTTTCCACCAACTGGAGATGCAAAGGAAGTAATCGGTTCCTTGGCGTCTGACTTGCATCGACTGACACTTGTTATCTCTATTTTATCCTACCCAGGGGAGATGTGTACATGTCACAGCGGCACCCAATGACGGTTCCCCCTAAAAAACACTTTTTAGACTATCACTTTTAGATCTCTAGAAATGCATTCTAAGCTAGCGTACCTTATAAGATTTTTTATCTGTTCAGTGATCCTAGGAGAAATTCTGTTTTTTTTTTTCCAAATTACAAGGGCTTCAGTTTCGTTTTACCAAGATTTTAGAGGTAATTTGACGTATTACAAAAGTGTAAATTTTACTAATTCCTCTCTTCTTTCAATCCGAAAGTTTAAGGTTTCCTTTTTTTCTACGAAAAATAGCCCAGCCTGGAGTGAAATGCCGAAAAGCTAGACTTAAGAAAAACTTTGAAGATTAATTCGATAAGCTTCGACCCACTACTTGTACACACGACATTCATCAGTCAAAGCCTACAGTGTAGTTGTATAGGTGTTTTCCAGTTTGGTGTTAATTTTCACGCCCAAAAGTCTGGGTGGTACCCTACACTTTTAAGGGCTGATACAATTACATAATTGTACTGTCAAGATGGCTTTTAAATGTATCGCATTCCTTATAAGTTGCTTCTTGTTGAAATACTGTATTTATGGCGAAAAGGCGTAAGGAAAATATCTTCATCCTTTCAGTGAAGAGGCTTACGAGACTCTCTTGCTGCTGGTACAAGGAAAATTTAATGTGCCCGTAGCAGAACGTACACGCGAACAAAAGAATGCCATCGTGCGTTATTGGCGAAATCGTGATCGCTTCCATCTTGGGCCTCAAGCAACCCCAACCCTGTACTTTGATGACAAAAAGGTGGTAAAGACCGTGGATCGGAGTTTGAAGGAAAAGTTAGACCTCTTTGTAAGCCATTAAAGATAAAATTAAATAAGTCGAGCCTTACCACCCGCAGTCTCAGGGAAAGGTAGAGAGATCGCATAGACAATTGAGAAAAAAGATTATGTACGACTTGGTAACTCTGGGGAAGAAGGGAGTTAATTGGGCAGCAAATCTCGATGACTACAATCGGATTTTGAACAACGAATGCAAGGAAGAGCTTGGCTGGAAAACTCCTTTTGAAATCAATTACGGACGGAAATCTAATCTATTAGTGAAGGCGTCTCTGGCATGTGTAGATTCGGATGGTAATGATGTAATTACTAGCGCACCAAGAAAACGAGAACTGGCTTCATATAGGAAAAATGTCAAAAAAATATGGGACAGAGCTAAGCTTTATAGCGCAAAGCTCAACAATCGGATGGTGAGACGGCACAAACGGCACCACAACGCTGAAAACTTTAAACTCAAAGACAACGTGTTGATCCGTTACAGACCGCAAAAAGGGGGTAGCCTCCCACCAAAAAAGATTTGTGGTGAAAGGCACCGTTGTTAAGAAGGGTAAAAAGAATCATGACATATATAAAGTAAGATTTGTGCCGCCGAACACTAACGAACAAATTGAAGAGTGGATCTCGGTGGAAAACATAGCAAGCATTGGGAAACGCCAGAACAGGGAACACAAGCAAGAAAAAGCAGGGATTGCGAGAGCTTAGGAAAAAATTGATGATACCTTTAACTGCCTGCGATGGTTTTTTGGAGCGAGATTTTCCCCACATGAGTATAACCCTGATGCATAACCCGCCAGGTGACGGAAACTGTCAGTTTGGAGTGCTGTGTTTTTGGTTAAATCACCTGGGTATACACTGATCGCCGGAAAAAGTCTGTGAGGAGATTGTAGAATACCTGGAGAACAATCCAACTGAAACCGAAGGCTTTCCTTTCGAACTATATGCAGGCGTGCCTTGGTCACAGTACTTGCAGTCAACGGCAACGGATGGTACTTATCGTGACCAAATAACTCTACAAGCGGCAGCAGACTTGTATAATATTGAAGTTTGAGTTGTTTCAACTCTGGGGCATAATGCCACCATGCTGATTTCTCTGTCTGCGAGCATACCTTATGCAAGAGTGCAGCTGGGACACTATGCGGAGCAATACGGAGAACATTATATTTCTGTCGAAGGTGGGACTTTAGTTTCAGAGGAAGAGTCACACCTGGCAGAAAGTTACGAATGTGACCAAGAAAAAGGTGGTGATTCATTAAGTTCCCAAGAGGCAGAGGTGGTGCCCGCAAAACATAAAGAGGCGTTGGCAGTGCCTACAAACAAATCCCCTGTACCAGTGGAGATCCGCTTTGTTGGAGATGACAGCATCGGGATGGTCAATCACTTCGACGATTTGACCTGTCACATGGATAGGCTTCCAAATGAAATTCTAACCATAATCATTGATCAGGTCTTAATTTCTTCAAACTTTTCGTGGCCTAACCACAGATGCCACGTTTATAATCAACTATGCAACGTTAATACTCGTTTTCATGATATAACCCAAAGGCTGGCTTTGAAGGTTCTGCTGCGTATTTATTTCTCTAGTCTCAGTGTAGCGGGAAAAGTCAGCGTCAAAAAAATCCTAAAAATGTTTGGGCCTTCAAGCGGTGTTGTGCTTGAATTAAGGCAAATAATTTCAAATAAAAAGTGGGCGAATGCTTGGTTCATTCTGCGTTATATAGGTCTTGGATGGTTCCTCATCATGGACATATATTGGCGAAACAATTAAGTAGGATACTAACCTACATAGAAGATGAAAATTGAACATAAACGTCTGAGACTCGTATGTTTTGTTAGTATCATTGTACTGTAATAATATTTGCTTTTCGTGTTCACATTTTCTTTAAGTTTTGTTATGTTACCTGGACCATACTTTGTGATGTCGCATTTTCTGATTATTATGAATGATGCCGTTTCATGTAGGTTCCAGCGTATTCGAAATTTCCACACCATTCATTAGTATTGGTCATCGTGGCACAATGACGTGATATGCAATGTTTTAAAGAGCTTTTTAGTGCAAAAATAATAGTGACAATAATGATGATGATGATGACAATGATTGTGGCACGGGTTGTGCTCTGAGTTTGTGATTTTCATTCGGATTTTATGAAATACAGTACAGCTTATTCATGGTAATAATACAAATCAAGTAATATCTCTATATATGTCTCAAGTAATACCTCGCAGGTAATGAAATCATAGGTTTTCTAGTTGCCTGTGCTGGTAGTAAAACTTTAAAAATATTTTGCTTTATACGATCACGTTTCGCCTGAAGGACACCTTTCATTACTTTTACTAACAATTAAATGAAATTCCAATACAAACTCCCATTTTAAACGACTCTCCCTGTCATAGGCGTAGACACTCTCTCTATCAAGGTCGTTCGCATATAAAGAGTTGTACTTCCCTAGAAAGATCTTGAAGCCAGAAGTTGATGTGAACACTTATTATTATTATTGTCGTTGTTGTTGTTGTCGATGATGACACTTATTACTGGGTTTACTTGTCCTCTGACCATCTATTTCCAGTTTATTACAAAGTGCGACAAGTGTTATTACAAAGTGCGACAGGTATTACAAAGTGTGACAATTTTATTACAAAGTGCAGCAGGTATTACAAAGTGCGACAGTACAGCCCTTTGTTAGTGAGCTGATTGAGGCTTTGCGTTTCAATGATTCGATGATAGTGCGTTGGGTGAATGTACTTTCTGACTGCGTCAAAAACTAGTTTACTCATGACATCACCCAATTTGCTGTGTTGGCCTCCATTTCTCGTCACAAGAACGAACTCGCACCGGGGTTTAAGCAATGGCCTCACGAAATTGATGTAGCTATTGAGCACCTGCATGCTTGTATCAGTTGGAATCAAGGAGTCAAATCTGTATTTGCTCGCAGTCTTTAAGTTTTTCTGGTCAATAAATCCCCCGTTCTCCTTCGCTGCCCTAACCATGTCGACTGTCAAGTGCTGATAAGTCATAGGGTGCAATCCCTTCATGTTAATGAACAAGTACACCAACACAAATCTCGTGGAAAATGTTAAGTCTGCTGGGCTCACTTGACCTGGATTGCTCTTGCACGTCTTTACGGTGCTGTTGTAATGTGGCAAGTGAATTGTCACCACTTGCAGCAATTCTTCCATTGTAGCCCAGTGACCTCGAGCTTTCAATGTGTCGATGTCCAGGTCTTGGGTTCACTGCAATCTCATCATTTTCGCCACCGTCTTTCGAGCTCTCTTGAGATACAATTCAGTTGCAGATAGGTTTTGCAGAACTGCATCTGATGCCTCATTGCCTCAATTGCGTCTACGCATCCCAATCGCACACCATGTCCAACTTTGCATTAATCTTCCAAATAGTCTATAAACTTGAACAAAAGATTTGGGGAGCAAAGACTGTAGTCAATTACTCCGAACGTCAATTGAAGGGCTGACAGCATAACCAACCCAAATGACTTTTAGGGCCTTTTTTTGTATACGTTCTTTTGTGAAAAAGAGTGGAAATGGTCAAAAAAAAATTATGGGGCAATTTTGTTCTATAGATTCAAAGGCCACATGCAAACATTCAGCTAATTTGGACCAAAAAAAGAAAAAACCCTAAAAGTCATTTGGGTCGGTTATGCTCTCAGCCCTTCAATTCTTCCTTGTCCTCGCAACAAAACAAATTGAAGGGTTCATTTTCGTCGTCAAATGGAACCAGTGGAATGAAAATCGTATCACAAATCAATGTAAATGACGAGAGTGAAAAAAATGGAGCAAAATACTTCACTATTTTTGTTGGCTTCAAGTTGGCTTCAAAGCGTACAAATTTGCATAAGATGTGAAATTTAATCCCTATCGTCTGTCGACGAATTCCTTTTCATGGTCAAATGGAAAATATGGAACGAAAATGGTATTAAAATCAAAGTAAATGACGACAGTTCAAGAATTTGGACAAAAAACTTAACTAGTTCTGAAGATATTCTTTAGCTTAAGACGCTAGAAAATTTGCATAC
>JAEMWC010000178.1:1072500-1107500 GCA_016490735.1 Pachyseris speciosa | reverse complement strand
TACGACACCCCAGAAACTAGCCAGCAAAAAAGCAATTGTCAACGTGCAAAACAGAGACGACGGATGTTTGATTTGGGCATTGAGAGTGGCCATGTTTCCAGCAGATAGAAACCCACAAAGACCCAGCAAATACCCAACACAGGATGGTATCAACACAGACGGCATTGACTTTCCCACCCCACTGGAACAACTTTGCAAACTTGAAAACCAAAACCCCCACCTTGCACTGAATGTATTTGGGTGGGAAACAATGAAGTGACTTCTCTCAGAATAAGCACAAAAGACAAAAGCGTCCCAAGAATCAACCTAATTCTTCTTCATGAAGACGAAAGAACACATTACTGTTTTGTAAAGAGATTGTCATCTTTGCTTTATGACCAAACAAAACATGAACATAAAAAACAGAAAAGATTCTTGCAGACCACCAAAAACACTGCAACGGCGTGAACGGAACTCCAACAAGAATTGTAATGCCCGAAAAAGGCAAAAAACATACTGAAGTTTCAAAACTTTCGCAAACAAATGAAAGCACCATTTGTAATTTACGCCGACTTCGAAGCTTTGATTGAAAAAATCCCCAAAGACCAACGCAAAAAACCACCTGCAATGAAAAAACAAACAAGCACACAGCCTGTGGGTTTGCAGTAACATGTGTGAGAAGCGATGGGCAAAGCAGCCAAGTTGCAAAATACAAACAAGGCTGTGACAGAGACAAAAACGCAGTGGAGGAGTTTCTCAATAGAATTCTTGGTTTGGAAAAGAAACTACACGAAAGCCTGGAAAACCCAGCGCTGCTCAAAATGACACCATATTGCTGGCGTAAATTCAACACCGCCAAAAACTGCCACATTTGCAAGGAAGATCTTGTGAAACAAGAATTTCTGAATTCAATGCCTGTGTGAAACAACGACACAGGCAAGTACTGTGGGCAAAGCCATAGAGGCTGCAAAGCAATAAAAGAAATTGTTTTTGTGGGACCCAAAGAACAAAGAAAACCAAAAGACAGCATTGACAAATGGATCGAGAAAAACCAAGAAGGGTGTCTTTTCTGTGGAACGCCACTTCTTTGCAAAAACTTCAGAGACGCGGTGAAAGACAATTGTCACATAACAGGTAGATTCCGCGGCACCGCACACAACGCATATGACAAAAAAACTGCGCATAAACCCCAAAACCATCCCCATTCCTGTCGTGTTCCACAACCTGAAAGGCTACGATGCGCACCACCTGATGCAAGCCATGTCAAAGGTGGAAGGGGTCGGAGAGCTGAACTGCATTGCCAAAAACATGGAGAAATACATCTCATTCTCTTTGGGGAACCTGCGCTTCATTGACAGCAATGCCTTCCTGCTGTCCAGCCTCGACGCTCTTGTGAAAGCCACACCAAAAGAGGCGCTGAAAATAACAAAAAGACTTTGCCCAGAAGCAGCAAAACTCGATCTGCTGTGCAAAAAAGGGAAAGATTTGGGGAAACGAGCCTTCCCGAAAAAGAACATTTCTTCAGCAACCTTTCTGGCGAGCACATCTCGGACGAAGATTACAAACATGCACAAAGGGTTTGGGAAATGTTTGGGTGTAAAACACTCGGGGATTACCACGACCTTTACGTGAAAACAGACGTTGCACTTTTGGCAGATGTGTTCGAAAACTTCCGTGATCTGACCCACTATTACACATCACCCAGCCTGTCGTGGGACGCTCTCCTGAAAAAGAAGGGATCGAGCTGGAGCTCCTCACCGACATCGACAAGCATCTGTTTGTGGAGAGAGGGATGCGGGGAGGCATTTCAATGGTCAGCAAGAGGTATGCCAAAGCTAACAACCCTCTGGTGCCCGGGTACGACAAAAGCAAACCGAACACATTCATCATGGACCTCGACACCAACAACCTTTACGGCTGGGCCATGAGCAAATCTCTCCCAGTGAGCAAATTCAAGTGGAGCGGTTGGCTTCCATCAGATGACGAAATCCTTCAGATTGAAGAAAACAGCAAAAAAGGTTTCATCTTTGAGGTAGACCTCGAATACCCCCAAGAGCTTCACAAAGAGCACAACAGCTATCCCCTTGCCCCCGAGAAAAAGGCCGTGAAAAAAGAATGGCTGTCCCCATACCAAAAGAAAATGATAGAAAAACTTAACCTCAACCCACCGGACTGCAAAAAGCTCTTGCTTACGCTGCAGGACAAAAAGAACTATGTGGTGCACTACCGCAACCTGCAGTTTTACCTGAAACAGGGCATGAGGCTGAAGAAAGTCCACAGAGTGTTGGAGTTTGAACAAAAACGCTGGATGGAGCCCTACATCAGGATGAACACCGAGTTCAGAAAGAAGGCCAAAAGCACATTCGAAAAGGACTTCTACAAGCTGATTAACAACTCTGTCTTCGGGAAAACCATGGAAAACTTGCGCAACCACAAAGACGTGAAACTGGTGCACCCCCACAAGACAATCAAGCTCAGGAAACTAATCGCAAACCCCTTGTACTCAAGGCGCGAGTTCTTTGCAAACGATCTTATAGGGATAAGCATGCGCAAAAGCAAGCTCTCCCTCAACAAATCGGTTTACACAGGGATGACAATTCTGGAAAACAGTAAACTGCTGATGTATGAATTTTTCTACAACATCTTGAAAAAGCAGTATGGGCAGAAATGTAAGCTTCTCGACACAGACACGGACAGCTTCCTGCTCGAAATCCAAACAGAGGACATTTACAAAGACATGGGGCCCGAAGGCTGCCTTGGCCAACATCTCTTCGACACAAGCCACTACCCAAAAGACCACCCACTGCATTCAGAAACCAACAAAAAGGTTCTTGTGTGCAGGTACCCCGATCATCTAGTGTGTGTGTTTGCGGCCAAAGATGTACTTAATCATCAGAGCTGACAAAAAAAAAAACATGAAAAGAGCCAAAGGCGTGAAAAAGAACATTGTTGGAAAGGAAATCCTGCACGAACAGTACAAAGAAACACTCTTTGGCAAGAAGAAGCTGACACACGGAATGAACATTCTCTAGAGCGAAGGGCACAATATCTTCTGCATGAACGTTAACAAGACTTCTCTCTCTGCGTTTGATTCGAAAAGATGGATAGAAGAGGACAGAGTCAACACAAACGCCTTTGGGTACAACCCCCCTCCAACCGATGCAAAAATGGAAGGCGTCATGGCGCTGTTAAATTAGGTCTTCGGATACAACCCCCCTCCACCCACGCCGACCGATGCAGAAATGGAAGGCATCATGGCGTGGTTAGATGAGGTTTTCGGGGGGTAGTTCCGCATTTGGGGGGACAACCAAACCTCTTCACGCACAAAACTGCATTTGGGCCCGTCATGCAAATAGTACAAAACAGGCGTGTATGGTTTCATGACAGTTCTTTCAATCTTGAAGACTTTCAAAGACCAGACAGGATCTGTGGCTCTTTTTTTGTTGCCCTCCGACTCGCCAGGTTAGTAAAGATAGCGGACATTGACAAGAGGGGGGAGCTGTTTTTCACGCTTTCCAACAGGTCTTTGATATGATGTTGAAGGCTTGGAAACAACTGCCTTCTCTTTGATAGCAACTGCTGGCTTCTTTCCGGTCAGGCTTGTTTCCTCGTTGTTCAAGGATGTAACAACTTCTGGAAGCTGTTTCACCCATGCAACAGACCGCTGGCCTTCCTGCAAATGCATTTCCACAGCATACTGGTAACCAATCAGGCGCTCAGCCAGGGTGCAGTTGAAACACTCGACAATGGGCTGGTCATGGTGAATTTCGGGGTGCCCATGCCGGATAAACATTTTGTGGTTTTCCATCACTTTCGTAACAGCGCCTATAAATTCGCACCCAGAATCCACCTGCAGCATTTCTGGCCATTTCAGAGGTGAGCGTTTGTAAATTTTGTGAAACGCTTCAGCGACCTCATCAGAGTTTTTCAAGCTCAAAGATTCGGCCTCTTTGTATCGGCTGGTCACGTCGACAACTGTCAGAGCATACTTGTACACTTTGCGCCCGCGGGGAGTTTGTCATGCGGCAGAAAAAGAAGATCAGGTTGGTGGACCTTGTTGGGGGTGAAAACATTGAACTTCGGCCGAGGAATGCGTCGCAGCGCTGGAAGATAAATCTGCCAAAGCGCCTGCTTTATCAGCCACTTTTTTGCGTCATCTTCAGAAACCTTTGCAGCTTCAGCCAGTTTTTCAATTGTGGCGAGGCTTTTCCAATAGTCCCCTAGACTGTAATAAATCTTTGCAAGTTTGGAGTCCATATTTCAACACACATGAAACTTCAAAGGAAACGAAAAGCAGCATAGCCCAAAGCGAGAGTCCCAGCGTCCAAAAAAACAAGCTCGCCCTTTTTTTGCTGCTTGCTTGGCTGGTAGAAATCGGAGAACTTGGGCTCTTTCAGCGGAGTAAGAAGTCGGTTGGGATGCACCTGGTTATAAAGTTTGAAAGCATAGTAAGTGTTGGTGAAGTTCTGCTTGGCCTGCGTTTTGATTTGCGCATTTCTCTGGATCCAGTCAAGGAGCTGGGTGCGCTGGCGGCTGTATTTTGTGTAAGCCGCCTGGTAATCCTTGAGAGCCTTGCGGTGTCACTTTTTTTTGTCAAGCGCAGCATAATCGCCGCCGCCGTGGCCACCACCAAGTGCCTTAGCGGGATAATTGCCCCCAATGAAAGTGGCAGCATTGAGGACTGCTCCGCCAACCATGATCGTGATGGTTGCCATATTTTGCCGGCCCTTATTTTTTAAATGATCAAACCCTGGTTGGAATTATTTTTTCGTCCACGAGATATTGTTTGAGAGCAATGGAACCAGTAATGACAGCAGTGAACTCCATATAGTTCAACAAACTAGTACTGGGGTCGGATATGAAATTCTCTTTCACAACTTTTTTCCCGCCCAACCGATACCAGTAATGAGCCTGGAAAGAACCGCCGCATCCATGATGGTTTTGACAAGCTTATTGTCAGACATACCAATATACTTTTGCAACAAAGGTTTAAATGAAATAATCTGGTCGTTGTGGTTTTAAATTTTCATCAATTTCTCAGGGTGGCCGAAAGAACCGAGGAGCTCACGCGCTTGCAAACACAGATTGCATAAAGAGAGGGGGAGCTTCCGCTACGTGAGACGGTCAAAGCGATTTTCAAAAAAATATGGCGTAACCATCACAGTGATTGTTCTCGCTGCTGGAGTAATAATTGGTGCTGTGACTGGCACCATCACCAACTCTTTGAAAGCCCTTGGGAAGGGGCTGGGAAACGGCCTGAAAGAAATCGGCCAAAAAACGGCTTCTCTTCTGCCAGGCCTGATCGGCTTGATTGTTTCTTTACTTTTCAAAACTGCCGGCCAGGCCATCAGTTTTCTGGCCGAGCATACGTGCCTGATTATTTTGGCTGTGGTTGCTTTTCTGGTGGAGAGGTATGTTAAGAGGGAGAAGAAGCCTTACTTTCCTGTTTGCGTCTGCCTGTTGAAAATATAACGATCCCTGCAATAACATGGGCTCCTATCGCAACAACTGTTTTGTTTAGAGTGTGGAAATCATTTACGGGTGGTTTGGGTTCTTTTTCTTGTTGTTGTGACTGTGAAATTGGGGGTTTTGATTTTTCTTTTGTAGTGGCCTTGTGGATTGGATTTGAAGGATGGCTGTTTGGCTGGTTGACCTTTGAAGGCCCGTCCACCATCAAGTGAAGGGCCGGTTTTTTTGTGCCTTGATTTACGTTATTGTTTATCCCTAGACTCATTTCGTTTGTTGCCTGTTTTAGTTTGTTGTTGTAACCAACCACGCTTCCTGTGTTAATTGTCATGTTGCTGGGCATTAGCCAGGTGCCTGGGGCAACTGCAAGGTTCAAACGAACTTTTGCCTCATCAACAGCCAACTGATAACGTTGCACGCTCTTGGCCATGTCTGGCTGGCTTATCGCATCTTCCATCAAAACAAGAAACTCGTTACGCACCTCCACAGCCCCCCCCCCCATCTCCAAGAATGCTACTTCGAACGTTTACCTGAGCGCCCAAAATGCAGTAAACAAACGCCTCTATTGACTGATTTATTCTTGACAAACCTGCTGGTGTAAGACTGCTGGATTTGTTGAGGCAAAACCAATCAAATTGTTTTTCGAGGACGCTGTTGGGTGTTATGTACAGAATCACGTTCCCTTTGCTTGCGGAACCGCCTTTGTCGCTGAATTTGTCGTAGCCAGGGTATGCTGCCCCGGTTTTGTATGGGTCTCGAACCCAAATATAGACGCTGCCCAGCCCGTGATTGGCGCTTTTGTTAAAACGGAAATCGGTTGAAGGATGAACCCCAAACTCGTTACAAATTCTTTTGTATGGAGCCACATCATACTTGTTGTTTATCAGATTAAAAGTTGGGTCCTCTGGTAAAGCACTCATATTCTGAATCCCCCCATTTGAAACAAGATCCGCCTGATAGTAAAATAGACGTGAAATTGATAAAACGATCTTATCTGGGGTGGGAAACTAAAGGTTTTGGTATCTTTATCAAAAATCTCACGACCAATTCCGCTGCCAGTTGTGGCGCACCACACTGCAAAGTTCAACTGTTGGTGCCAATGCGACATATTTGGGCCAGCTAGCCATTTGTTTGCCTCTTTTCCTGATTGATGCGTCAGATCGAGCCTTTGAAATATGTTCCTTAATTTTTTTTTAAAATGATCTGTTGGCGTTACAAATATACCTATTGGGTCGCTGAACAGGTTCTGCAAACTACTGTTTGGGGCTTCAGAAAAGGCTACTGCCGGGGTTGGAAGCTTTAAGTTTTTAAAATATGGTCTTATCATGAGCTGATGTGGAAACCCCCCAATCTTTCCCAGCCCCAGAGCCTTTTCCATCGCCTCAGGCCAATATTTTTTGTCTGAACCGAAAATGCTTTTCAGATAGTCGGGCCCTGCTTTGTACATGATTTCCGCTGTTGCCTTGTGATCCTCTGTGAAATTAATGCTGGCTACAAATTTGCTCTTGTCAGCATATGGGTATTTTGCCAAAAAGGGGCCCATGCCTTGTCTTGTGCGTTTTTTGTAATTCTGCTGGCCTCTGGCGTTTGCATCCACTGCAAGATATTTGCCACCACTTATAAACTGTGGCAATATTTTCAATTGGATGTTTATCTTTCCTTGAAATACAATGGTTGTGATAACCATTTCCACAACTGACAACGCCTGCACCGTCTATTTTGATGAATGGGTTCCAAAAAGCCGATTATGTCCGGCTGCTTTCCTGCTCGCTTTGCAATTCGTGGCTTGATTTGAAACAGGGAGAGAGAATTTGGTTGTTAATGCCCACAATCAAATTTTGTCTACAAAAGTCTTTCCTCTGGGGCATTACACTCCAAAGGGTCTGGCAAAAACCCACAATTCTGTTTCTAAACAGCTCAATGCCAATATAACCGGAGAAGCAAATACACCAGCTGGCGCTATGGTAATTAAAAACTATGAAAGCCAAAAACTACAGTTTACCCCAAAATTGCAAAATTTTCTAGAAGTCCCCTGGCGACTTGAAATGGATAAATTTATTTCAAAGCTTAACGTCCCCAGTGTATTCTTTGTGTACTGCGACTTGGTTGACAAAGACCAAAATTTGTTTAACGGGAGAAAAACAAACCTGCTTGCCAAGTTTGACAACATGGGGGAGGCTTTCGAAACAATAAACTATTGTTCGCCCGAACAGCAAGTATTTTGCGCCACTTTGACGAGTGAACATGTGAACATGTGAACAGTGTGACGCTTTCAGTCATGGATGAAAATGGAAAACTGTTTGATTTTCGCGGACAAACGCTTTATTTTGAGTTGATGATAACTTAAAGAAAAAAATTTCGTTAATTATACCATGCCGAATGAGGATGTGATGCCATTTGCCCCTGTGGCATCTGCTCCACCCGAAAGCATTGCAGAACAATAGTATACGCCTCTATATCCCAATCTTCCCACCACCAAAACTTTCTGGCTGACTGAGATCAGTAAAATTGAAAAACAGATTTCTGATGAGGTGGAGCACTACAGAGTTGTGCTAAAAAAATGCAAAAAGGCTCAAAAGGCCTGCAGCTATGCTGTTGCTGGTCTTGGCATTGCAACAACGGCTTTGTCTTCCGGGGCTGTCACCTCTGCACTGACGGGTGTTGGAGTTGTGGCCAGTGTTCCTCTTGGTGTTGTGGGGGGTGTTTGCGGTTTGGTTCCACCGTTTTGACCAGCGTAAACAAAAAACTTGAAGCGAAAGTTAACAAGCACAGCAGACTTAGTGCCCTGTCAGTTGCAAAGCATGACACAGTCAACGCCTTTGTTTCAAAAGCCCTTGATGATAATTGGGTTACGGACATTGAGTTTAAACATGCAACACATGAAATGAAAAGCTATGCCCAAATGAAAGAGGCTTTGCGTGCAAAATTCGCAAAAAAATGGCCCAATTCTAACCCTCCGGATCTTAAAAAAAAAACAAGGGAAGAGGTTTGCGACAAGTTCAGAAACAGCCTCGCGGCGAGTGCAGCTTTGAACTAAAATTTGAAGGTAGAAATTTGAAATTCAATATAAGTTTCTTCAAAAACGAAAATTGAACAAACATCTGGTGTACATATTTTAGGGACAGAATGATTGCTCTGTTCCATGCTGTTGTTTTTTCCTTGAGCTTTCAACGCCTGTTTGGCAGAAAGAGGTCAGACAAATTACCTTTGAATTTGTTGAAGAGATGAAAGATGTGGAAGAAAGCAAAGATGCCATTAACCAAATATCTTTGCAGAATTGTTTACATTCCTGAAGGCTAACATTACTTTAAGCTATGATGTAATTTAATGACTCATTCAAAAGGGAAACCCCCAACAAAGTTCCTTTTGGGTTAAAGATCAAACAGAGTTTTATATTTAAATATATAACAAACATTGAAAGATCATGGAGGATCTTTACGGTGTGAAGGAAGGGAAGAAAACCCCAATGTTCGTGGCACAATAAAATTTAAAACAAAAAATGGAAGAAAAATTGTAACGGCGAAATGTAAAAGCTGTGGGATAACAAAAACCAGCTTTGTGTAGTGCCGCCGGCGCTTTACAAAAAATGCTTTGAAGGCTCTCACCAGAATTCCAAGAAGTCTTCATAGTCTTCAGGATCAAAAAACCAAGATGGCTCGATATAGTGTTGTGTGTTGTCTTTTTTGAGACATACGGCACAAAGCCCATTTAAGATGTGGGGGCTACTATATTTCATTAAAACTAATATTCTTGTAATTCGTTTACTTATGCCACACACCGGGGCTTCATAAAGAACTTGATTAACCACGTCCCAACCCATTTCTTTCTGTTCTTCGATGTTGTTTTTTATTACCTTTTTTAGGATGGGCTCACAAAGCAAGTAGTTGCTTGTGATCCCTAGTGGAAGTTTTTCAATCAAATCTGGTTGCCATTTATTTCTAATGCCGGCTTAAGCGGGCGGGCCGTGGTTTCCCCCCGCCGGGGCGGCTTTGCCGTAGTACTCATTGAGGACCTCTTCCCCCACGTGTGCTGCTGCCATTCCTTTGTGTACCCTGCGCACGCTCCTCTAATAGGGGTGTGGTGTGGCACAGGGGTATATACAGGGATGGTTTTTGGGGGGAGGGCTGACCTGCAAAAAACATACACACACATATAAAATGGTGTTTCTGGTCACTGTTAGCATGAGCAACAGCCATCATCCAATTGCGAGAATCGGGGTGAAGAGATGATTACAACGATCATCCTATTGCCGAGAAGTGATGCGCTGAGGCGATAGGATTATCGTCGTAATTGTCTCTTCACCCTGATTCTCGCGATTGGGATGATGCTTGTTGCGAGTGCGAACTGTGCCAGAACCGCCATTTTATATGTGTGTGGAAGACAAAGAAAAAGAAGAAGATCGTTTCCCAAACTTCCTGTTCCCTCATAAGTACAGGTCACCTGCTCGCGACGGATTTTTGCACAAAAGCTTAGCTAAAAACCGATCTAGTTTCTGCACATGGCAAGAGTATTAATTGAATGGATACCACAACAACTTTGCGAAATAAAACTCGTTCATCATGTTTTGACTTGTATTTCAAAAAGAAAACACTGTTATGTGTGTTCTCAAAAGAAAACACTTACACATGATATAAGAAAAGATGTATGACATTGATCAAATCAAGCTATTCCGCGAAATCCATAAAATCCGCTGCATTTTAGAAAAGTTACACAAACACATATACACACATTTGCCTGTCAACTTCCCATCTTACTTAGAAGATATTTACAGATAAAAAGAGAAGTATTACTTGATCAAATCAAGCTTTTCTGTGAAATGCGTAAAATCCGCTGTGTTTTAGAAAAAACACACACACAGACTAACTTCCCCGTCAAACTGTAAGTTCAAGGCCTGTAAAGAAAATTCAACTTACGTCGGATATCGCAGATTTCACGGAAAATCTTAATTTGACATTTATAGTACTTTTCTTTCAAACTGCAAGTATCTCATGGAAAGATTCAATTTAATGCACTATCATGTTAAACTTAGAAGACATTTACAGATAAAAAGAGATGTATTAAATTGATCAAATCAAGCTTTTCCGTGAAATCCGTAAAATCTGCCTTGTTTTAGAAAAAAGTCACACACACACAAACACACATTTGCCCGTCACCATCCCCATCAAAGTGTAAGTTCAAGGCCTGTAAAGGAAATTCAATTTAGGCTGGATATCGCGGATTTCATGGAAACTCTTGATTTGACATTTATAATACCTTTCTTTGAAACTGCAACTATCTCATGGAAAGATTTAATTTAATGCACTATTATGTCAAACTTAGAAGATATTTACAGATAAAAAGAGATGTATAAAATTGATCAAATCAAGCTTTTCCGTGAAATTGGTAAAATCAGCGGTGTTTCACACACACAAATTTGCCCGCCAACTTCCCCATCATGCTGTAAGTTCAAGGCCTGTAAAGAAACTTCAATTTGGGCCAGATATCGCGGATTTCACAAAAACTCTTGATTTGACATTTGCAGTACTTCCCCATCAAACTGTAAGTTTAAGGCCTGTAAAGAAAATTGCATTTCGGCCGGATATCGTGGACTTCACAGAAACTCTTCACTATTTTTCTTTCAAACTGCAAGTTTCTTACCAAACTGGAAGGTCATTACATGCTCTTGAGCGGCCTATTTTTGGGCATGACGTTACGAATTATGGATAAGATAAACTAACCTCCACTTAATGAGTTGACTAAAGGCATAACCATAAGCCATGTAAACTAAACTTGAACTTGAGATTCCTCAAGAGACTTGGCTAACGTACTAATGCCACTCATCAACACGGACAATAAGAGAAGCAATTAATACAACATACAATACATTCAACAAACTCAACACGTCACCCAAATAATTCTTTTGTGACCAAGCTGTGGGAATCAAATTCCTTCTTGACCAGGAGACAACAATTCTTTTAATTTTAGTTAGCTTCTTCGTTAGAAGAAACAAATAAGACAAGACATTTGATGCAATTGAGATGACTAAAACTTGTTAGTTTTATTGCACAACTTTCATACTTGGTTGGGAATTTCACCCCGGGGAATGACAAAACTGAACAGTTTGCAGACGTTTAAAATTCCAGACTCTAAATTAGGCACCTCTTTAAGTTTCCACTGAGTTTTAAATTTATTCCACGAGAAGTTACAAGTCAATTTGGGTATAAAATCAGTGCCCTCTACAGCACAAACCAAACCAGTTGTAACATGAACAGGACGAGCTATCCTTATCGTCAACTAAACAGTCAGGCGATTAAGAGTGCAGTCTTGTGTTATGTGAGTCCGATAATCGCAGGAAAATGTAGTATCATGAAGGCGCAGTGTGTGTGCAAAGTCGACGAAGTAGGAATTGAAAGAGCCTGGATGAATGTATGCAAAACCAGAGATACCTTGTGACAAGGCAATTTCTGGTAAGAATCAGTAACTTGATGCATTCTTATTTGTTATTATAAAGGACGTGAGTTTGCTTGAGAATCTTACTTATTTTTTATCTCCATAGGAATACAAAATGTGGCATTATTCTTTGGAGCAGTAAGTGCGCAAAGCCGAAAGAAAACCAAGGAAAAAAGAAAGGAAACGAAGAGGGAAGAACATTTTGAAGAAAGTGATGATGAATCATTAACATCAAGTCAAGTAGCAAGTGCTGTCAGCCAAGATTAGATTTCAAGCTACCCAACAATGATAAATGATAAATTGTGTCCTTCTGTAAATTACTGGATTGCTCCAACAATGCCAAACGGTGCCTCAGCAAACCCTCTCATCATACACCGTGCCCTGTTGGAATGCGGCGTAGAGACAGTGACACAACAGCTGCATACTTTTTTTTTTCTTTTTTTTTTTTTTTTGTGGTTTTCTTTCCCTCTCATCATACACCGTGCCCTTTGATACAGGAGTTAGTGAATTTGTCATTCTTTGGAGGATTGAGTAAAGTATTTGTAACATTTCAAACTTGGATCTTTGCCCTCACTCGTTTTAATGGCGTATATCTTAGATCAGTTACAAAAAACCATTGAAACTAGCGACTAAGAACATGATTAAAAGTGTCTCTTTATGAGACGTTTAAATTCTATTTGAACACTAAACCCTGAAGTGATGCTAAGGAGAAAGAAAATCCTTATGTATGTTTTACAGTGCAAAATGCAAGTTGATAATGCAATCGCTCTATCCATAGATACCATGCAATGTGGGAAAAGAGTCGGCGGGCATGAAAAAACTCTACAAGGTGTTAAAAGGCCACAAGAACCCTTTGATACAGGAGTTAGCGAATTTGTCATACGAAAATTGCTTCCAAAACGAGGTGGAGAGAGTGCTAGGCAAAGAAGATTCGATGGATTCTCAACAGTGTGGTACAGAGAATGTCATCAGAGTTCGTCTCATAAATTTGTCTTTCAGCTACAAGTTACTGGTTGCTGTCGCGAAACTTCAAGAAGCAAAGCTGCAAATCGATACGTTCGGATTGGAGGATGGCGACATAAACACGATGCGATCAGATGAAGAAGCCTGATTGTCTGATAAACTGTTGGTTTTTGTGAACGACATTGGAATAGCCATGAAGAAAATGGAGTACGCCCCGTTCCTTGGTAAAATTTACAAAAACGTCCCAGCAGCCAAGTTCACGTACACCTACAAGTGCGAGGAGCTAGCGTTTGTGAATTGTTTGGCGGCAAACGAGTTTTTTAAAGCGAGATTACTCAGGGACATGAAAAAGGTCATTGAAATTCTTTCCGACCCTGACTACGAAGTGATACGACCAATTTCCATCGATTACAACCTTATTGAAGTAGATGCTGGTTATTGCTGGTCGATTAAGGACAGACAATTTCTGGAGATCCCCATCCGAGACGAAAAGGTTGGCATAGTTTCTCCGGTGCTTTTAGCAGATGATGCACAAAAAGAGCCCGAACCAAAATACTTCCGAGAAATTCTAGAAAACAGCCTTTCTGATGAAGAAATTGGTGATTTCTGCAAGGATTACCTAAAGTTGCTCAACTTCAATAAAAAACGTCACAAGGACAGGGTCCCGTGTTTGATCGGTGATGCCAACAGTGGCAAAACCAGCCTTTTCCAGCCCATCCTCGGCCTCATCCATTATCTCAACATAGCTATGATAACCAAACAGAGGGTATTTAACAGGCCATGATAACCAAGTCTACGAAAGTGATCTTCACAGATGAAGCGTCCACATCAACCATGGACATCGACGATTGGAAATTTTTGACACAAGGCAGCTTCATGGCATGTGATATCAAGTATCAAACAGCCAGATTGTTCATGAACTGCTGTCCTATGTTTCTCACGGCCCAACAGAAGTTGCAGTTTAAACCCGAAGATCAACCTGCAATGGAACACAGGCTGCGTAATTACACTTTCAAGAGTCTGGCCACGCCCACTAAAAGGGCCTCGGAATGGCTGCGAAAACACCCGATGGAATGCATAGTGTGGAAACCAAATGAGGAGGAAGAAAAGTTGGACGGCACCGAGGGAGACAAAGATTCAGAAGCAGAAAATCATGATGGCACTACCTGAGCTTGAGAAAGAAGCTCTTAGAACAATGTCATTCACAGACATGTTGCCGACCACACTTGATTCACTTTCCTATGGCCAAGAGAAACCCACACATGACGAAAATGAGGAAACTATTTCATCGGACTCAGCAGAAGAGGGCGTCATTGACAGCTAATTGTCAAGCGATGTCCTTGAAATTTTGAAACGCAGCATGAGCGAGATGCAACACCACAGCTTGAGATACGGGCACTTGGAACACATGCACAAAGAGAAGGAAAGAAAACAAGAAAAGGAGGAAAATGACAAGAAAATGAGACGTGAAGGGAGAAGAGACTTTCTCAGAAGCAAGGGAGTGAGTACCCATAGCATTTGCAGAACCTTGTGAGCCTTTACAGCAACTTCGTGTGACCTTTGCTTTTAATAGTGAACTTTGGTGACGGCTGAGCTGTGTTTCTGATCTTCCAACAAACTCCTTTGCTCTTTGCTAGTGAGCTGATTGAGGCTTTGCATTTCAATGATTTGAGGATAGCGCGTCAGGCGATTGTACTTTCCAATTGCGTCAAAGACTAGTTTAATCATGACGTCGCCCAATTTGTTGTGTTGGCCTCCATTTGTCATAACAAGAACATAGTTGTACTGGGGGTTCAGCAATGTTATCGAGCACTTGTATGCTGGTATCGGCCAGAATCAGCGAATCAAAGCCATACTTTCCGGCAGTCTTGAAAGTTTTCTGATCGATGAATCTTCCATTTGCCTTTGCTGCTTTGACCATGTCCACCGTCAAATACTGATAAATCATAGGGCGCGACCCCTTCACTTTGATGAACAAGTAGATGGACACAAATGTCATGGCAGATGTTAGGTCTGATGGGTTCACTTGAACTGGATTGCTCTTGCACATCTTTATGGTGTTTCCATAACGTGGCAAGTGAAATGTCACTACTTTCAGCAATTCCTCCATTGTAGCCCAGTGACCTCGAGCTTCCAATGTGTCGATGTCCAGGTCTCAGGTCCACTGCAACCTCATCATTTTTACCAGTCTTTCAAGCTCTCTTAAGGTACAATTCAGTCGCGGATAGGTTTCGCAGAACTGCATCTCATGCCCCATTGATTTTTCGATAATACATTAGTTCAGAAATGGAGTCTATGTATCCCAATCGCCCACCATGTCCGAGTTTCAACTCATCTTGCAAGTAGTCTATGAACTCGAACAAAAGAGTCTATGAACTCGAACAAAAGATTTGGGAGCACAGACTGTAGTCTATTACTTCAAACGTCAATTCTTCCTCGTCTTCGCAAAAAAATTTCAGAAATTTAAAGCTTCTCTTCACTATTTGTTGAGCTGTGCGATCTTTCTTGCAACCCCACAACTCCCAGTCAACCATCCTGCAAAAGCTTTGCCAATTTGACAGGAAACTGAAAATGAAGGAACAATTGTGACACCATGTTTTGGTCTTTCGCTTAATTTGAAGGCATTTGTAGCTTTCTTTGATAAGTTGGTGTCCGGCACTTGCAATGAATACTGAAGTTCTGCCAGGTCGGGTTTTTCATCAAAATAAAAGAACCAACTGTGCTTAGAATTGACATGTTTCCTGCATCCACGCTGACGTTGAAATCCTTCGTGTTCGCATAACTGAATTGGACAATGGTACAATCTATCGGTATCTTCTTTTTCTAAGTGAAGCCGTTTTGGTTTTGCCGATGCACCATCAATTGTGACCCTCCATATGATTTCAGGGACAAAGGTGATAACATGTTCACAACACACTTAGTGTGTCCAAACACACACATTATGTGCATATTTAATTCATAAAACAATCAATGACAGGTTCGTTAGCACGCTAACCCTTTGTTTTGGTTAAGCGTGATTGATGTCATGCTTTGCATGCAAGTTGACACAGAATAACACGCTGAAGTGAAACAAAACGTACCTAAATACATGTCTAACTTTTGTTCAATAGAAGTCTTTTATTACTGAATTCAGTTGTGATGGATAAATAAAGGTAAACACGAAGAGTGATAAATGAATCTAAACGCCTTATAGCTCAGACTCCATGTACATGTATGATTTAACATTGTTGATATGCACAAAATATCCAATATGAAATGTGTTTAAGCATGTGGAAACGCTTTCTGAATGTATTTAAACATTTTTAATGCGTAAGACCGAAGATATCGTGGAAGTTTAAAACATATGCTCCTTTTGAAAGTAACAGCTAGGTTTCTGTCTTACCTGTGTGAGTGGAATATATCAGGCAAAAGGACGACTTCGCCAAAAGGAAGCCAGCCATACACTGCAATATTTCGAGGAAACTGTCACACAAAGCTGTCGAATGTACGCAAGTGACATTTGTGACAAATGTAAATTACACTTTTTACTGCCGGTCTGAAAGGCAACATTTGCTGTCGTTTTCTTAAATAACCATTGATGCAATGCGTTTCGATATTAAAATAAACACATTTCATTCAAAACTTTTACTTTGAACTTTTACTTTTTTGCGGAAGGTCGTGGGTTCAACCTCAGCTGGACCAACACTCAGGGTCTTTAAATAATTGAGGAGAAAGTGCTGCCTTTGTAATGACATCAACAAACGGTTAGACTTTCTAGTCTTCTCGGATATGGACGATAAACCATAGGCCCCGTCTCACAACTCTTCATAATTATCTGATTCTGTGGGACGTAAAAGAACCACTAGGGACGTAACAAAACTCTGGCTGTGACCACCCCTAGTGCTGACCTGTTCCATTCAGCAAGTGGCCGGCTTGGCGTGATGTCCCAAAAAGGGTTATGGTGTATGAGGCCACACGCATAATTGCCATAAGTCAATGGGACTTTGCTGAGTGCTGAAATCATGTAGATGTAGATGAGTTCGAGTGGCGCGTTTAGTTAAAACGAAGAATATTTCTCAAAGCAAACTTGTGTTTACATTGTGGCTGGATGCGATGGCGCCACTCAAAAATATTTTTAAATTGCGTTATTTTCGTTATAACATTATTTCCAACACTGAAAACAGCTTCGCAAATGCAGCTTTATTTGTGTCAAAAGTTATCATTGTGAATTCCAATACACACTTTTTGTTGGAAAATCTCTTGGTTTCAAATGGCTGATATATTTTTCATAGATCACAAATTCAAGTTGTCTGACTCTGATGAACATGAAGCGGCGCTTGTCATGGAATAGGGTTTATAGTTTCTTTTGCCTTTCGGACATTTCACTGAATGTTCCTTCTGCCTTACACAGTGTTGCACGCTAAGTTGCACGCTAGTGTGCTGTGTCATCTCGCATGCTAGCTTTTGTTTTCGAAGGTTAACACGCTTTCTGTGTTTGCCTGCTCACGCTTCATTGTTCAACGGTGCACGCTTTATTGTTTTTAGTGTGTCATATGAAACAAAGGCATGAGCTTATTAAAGCGTGCTCTTGCGTGCTTTACAAGCATGCTATGGCCATTCTCTTTTGTTTTTAAGTGGAAGTGCGTTGTGAGCGTGCTATTACCTTTGTCCCTGAAATCATGTGGAGGGTCACAATCGTAGACCAATCGACTTTGGCCTTCTTGTTCATTCTTGAAAGAGAGGAACTGATTTAGCCTACAGACTTATTTGTACCGCTTAACAGAAACCGACGAAACAATCACACCCACTGGCTAACAATAGAGCCATCTTCTAATTTGGAGCTTGTCAGCACTTGTCCCTACTTGTTCGAGCTTATTACTATTGCAGTCAAATTCATAACAGAGAGTTACATTCCAAATGGGTTCAGGCCTGCCCTGGCAAGCTTGTGCAAGCCTACAACAACGGCTGCATTGTGCAAGTTCAACCTCGCTAAGGCATGCCTCTGCATGTCACTGTTCATTATGCTTAAGCGAATTTGGTGGCATTAGTATGGCGTTGGTGCGATGGTGTTCAGCTTTAGCTTGCCCGGACAAGTTTAAAAACGCCTTGAAAAGTCTTTTAGAATCTGCTATTGACTCTGTTTCGTGTTGCTTCAAACTTAAAAAAAACTTCAAAGTAACTTCAAACTTCAAACACTACACCATGTAATTAAATAGTGCTGAATACATAGATGGCAGGACTAAACTAATGGTTCTGTTGAACAAATGCACAAAAGAAAAGCCATTTTCTTAAAAGGAACCATTTTACTTCAACAGGAACTAATGGTTAGGAACAAATTGTTCCAGGAAAGTTCCGCATGCCAGCATAAAGGAACACTTAATCTGAAAGGGAACGCACTAACAAGAACAGTTGTTCTTCAAGTGAATAAAAAGGACCAAAATAATAAAAAGAGGAACAATACCAATGGTAACACGTGTTCATAAGCGACTCATTTCAGAACAAAACGTTCCTTTCAATGTTAAAAGTTTGGAACAAAAGATTCCTTTTTTAGCTCTAAATGAACACTTTGTTCCTATTTTTCACACTATAGGAACACTCCAAATAGGAACAATCGTCCCATAATGGGAACGTTCCCAAAGCGAAAATGGGAACAGTGCAAAAAAACTAAAAGTCAATTTGAAAGCCTGTTAAGGGATGAAGAAAACATGTCAAAGCCTCTTAAGAATCTCTATGCTGAATGCAAACAACAAGCAAAATTGGGTTGACAAAATCCTGCTAAAACACGTTGAAACATAAAATTAAACATATAGGGAAACGGAGAAGAAGAAGAAGCAGCAGCAGCAGAGGAAGAAGAAGAAGAAGAAGCAGAAGATCGTTTCCCATATCTCTAGGTTTCTGTCTTCTTTCGATTTTTTGTTCCCTTAAAATACGTTGTTTACGTTATACCCACTTGATTATAGGAGAGAAACTTAAGGAATATAGACGAGGAGGGACAATAGAATAACATTTTCATGCACTTTGTTCACACGCGTAGGATACGCCAAAATTGGTATTCCTTTTAACTACCGTGAGGAGCACTCAAAAGCTTTGTTCATTTGTTTCCTTAATTTATTCAGCTCATACGCATAACAAACATTAAAATCGTTATAACCTTCACTTGTTGAGGGTACTGCTGGTATGGTTTGAATACTACTACTACTACTACTACTACTACTACTAATAATAATAATAATAATTATTATTATTATTATTATTATTATTTACTTATTATTATTATTATTATTATTATTATTATTATTATTATTATTATTATTCAAGCAATACCCGCAGTACCCGGTAAACTCGATGTACACTCCAACAACTGAATGAAAGGTTACAACAGAGTCAGTATTCAACTTATACCTGTAGTATACTATTACGCCATACAGTTCTCAAAACTGAGAGAAACTAAGCATCGGTTCTATGTACCAGTTTTGTATTAACATTATTCAGGCCATATACACCCTACAGGCAACAATAGTTCTGTGCTTGAACATCACAGAGAAAGATGTGAGACAATTAGAAGAACTTTCCTGTTTACGTTAACAAGTGAAAGTTATAACAATTTTAACGTGTTCTACGGGTATGACCTGAATAAATTAAAGAAACAAAAGCTTTCAAGCTCTGCACATAGCTGTTGCATCTACTGTGTGGCTTATCCCTGTATCAAAGGTAGTATCGATTTTAGCGTGTGTGGCGTATTTGTACAGAATATTTTACAAGGGGTGAGGCTAATTCATGCTATAATTAATAATTAGTTAAATCGGCCAATGAAACAGATTTTCTTTATCCCCTTGGTGTGTCATTGTACCGACAAAGTATTTGAGCGCTGAAAAGCCTGAAGAAATCGCATTTCTCTAAGTCCTCTTAGCAAGGAAAAAGGAGCAAGTCTTGCTCACAACTTAACAGTAAAGTGATATGTGATAAGGCGGAATGCCACATCATCGCTGCAATTGAGAATACCTGCTGTGTTGTGGCTTTTAAGTGTGTGTGGAGAGTAAATGATAGCGAAATTGAATGAGCCTGGAAGTGGATCTGCGAAAAGAGAGATGAACGCAACTTAACTTTGTTGAAACTGAGTGAGGTTTCTTTTTTCTTTTCCGCGATAAGCACATCACAACTTGGCAGCAAAAAGAAAAAGCACTAGAGAGAGCGACAACTCCAATGAAGAATCTGCAATCAATCCTTCATAGATTTCTGCACCAGGGAAACAAGTTTTCCAGCCATTTCCTACTGGGTGATGTGCCAAACACCCAACGGCTCGGCAATGAACCCATTTAAGATTCAACGCGCCCTTGGAAAATGTGGCCTTGAGTTCTACCTCTCAAGAGCATCAAGGAAAAAAATTCTTACACCGTAAACCAGCTTTGCCAGGTCCTCAAGGATAACAAAAATCCTTGTTGATGGGTTTCATTGAAGCGTCGTATCAACATTGCCTGAGGTAAGTAATCAATCGTTGTCTTGTTCCTCACATTTGTGAATACTTCCCGTCACAATGCATTGTTTCAACAACCAACTAAAATATATCGACCTAATCATTCAACGAAGTTGACACTTAATTTACAGTGAATCGTTACATATTTCAATCAAGAATCAGTGCAATTAACACTTGAAGCTATCAGATATCGTCTTACTGTTTTACTTGAAGATCTCAGGCAAATGAATTCATGGTTTCAAATTCAGGAGACAGCATCAAATACCGAAACAAAGGAGCGTGATGTGATTAGCATTAGTAGCTGATGGATACAAATGAGCTGCACTCAAAACGCTCCTTATGATGAAGCCACCTGGAGCTTTTGCTTTTAACACAACTAAATGCCATTTTACTGTCACGCCAGTAAAATATAGTTAATGGAACGTGACGCGCGTATCTTTAGGTCTTTCATGGCGGCACAGCTCTCAATAAAACTATTGTGTAGTCTAGCTCCAAAGGTCGCTAAATTCTGAGACTCATTGTATATTAGGTTTTAACAGTATATCTTTGTTACCTTTAGCATTTTATAATGATTCACGGCATTGGCCTAAAATATTAAAGTACTGTTCATGGTGATGTTATTTCACGTGTAATGCCAAGCCGTTCGGTAGTACAGCTCTTTCTACTGGCTATTTTGTAGACGTTAGTCTAGCTATATAAGCTCAAATGAACTGTTCAGAGTTCACTTTAGTGTTCTGTTGTACAGCGCAGTTAGTACTTGTTGTAAACTATCGTAAATTTTTTCCCTCCCTCCCTCCCTTTGGAGACGGGGTTGGTCGCATTATGGCAAGTGATTAAACAAGGGTCACTCCTATGTGTTTTAATTAAGTCTGCGCAGCGACTTCCCCCAAGCTTGTTGACCTCGTTGCTTTGAATATCGCCTTGCTAACCGATACTCTTGTCTGATCCAGCACATGCTGTTTTGCATTCAGCTCGTAGTGTTGGGGAGATAAGTGAGGTTCGTTTGTCACGCAATAGCTGGAAGTCACACAGGCTAACCTAACGCAAGGCAGTGCTCCCCATTAACGCCAACTTGTGTTGTTCTTTGTCTTTGCTTAGCATGGTGGGTTTTGTTAAGGAACAGTGACATTAAGTTCAAATATAATGAATTTTCGTGCTTGCTTATTGTTAAATTGCGACTCCGTGTATTACCATTTTGCAATAAAATATTGTGTTTGCCAAACTCTCTACAGTAAATGACAGAAATTAAGTGTGCATTTTCTTAATTGAATTGAAACACCCATCCTTGTATGAGACTGACGATAAATGAAACCATTGTTTCCTTACGCAGGGCCCTTCAAGACAAGATAGAAGTCAGTGATGACAAGTATGTCGATTCTTAAGAGATATCGGCAATGGAAAATGTAGTTCGTCTATGAGTGCTAAGTTCCGACTTCAAACCCATGATGACCGGGCTGGCTTAAAATTCGACTGTTTTGGCCTTGACGTTAACGCACAGGAAACCACCAGCACGAAGCCATCCTGCACGCCAAACAAGCTATTGTCCTCTCCGATCACAGTTCTGTGCCACGACATTGATGCTGCAATGAAAAAGCTTCAGTTCAGAGTTCACCATGGAGACGTCTACAAGAAAGTGCCAGAATCTCAATTCACCTTCAAATTCCTTTGTTTCATGAAGACGTTTCTGCTGAACCTTATGGGGAATCAATGTTTTAAAGACAGGCCGGTCCAACATTTTCAATGTGTTCTTCCTCTGTTGAGGGAGCCCGAAGGCTGTCTCATCGGCCAAATAAAAATTGACCGGGACTTAGTCGAAGTACAGGGTGGCTGGCTATGGTCTTTTCCGATAGGATCGTTTTCACAGGGAATTATCCCAGAATCCCAGGTGAGAATAATTAAAATTGTGCATTTTAACTAAAGCTCTGAGCAGGAAAGTCGTCTCTTCTGATGCACATAAGCCTTCCATCCAGATTTCTTGATATCGTGTTTGCGCAAACTGCATATACAAGTTCTTATAAGTTTACATGCCCATGGTTGTTGATGATGGGCTGTCACTAAAACAATGCCATGATGATCAAACATTGTTTTAGGTGTACGGTCTCTTCATGTCTCATCTCAAATTTAAACAAAAGCTTGGTTTTTTATGTTGTTTTTTTTTTGGCCGCGAGATCTTACTTCTCCATGGGCTTATGTTCATTACAGCAATAAAACAGATCCAGACCCTAAGTACTTCCAGCAAATACTTGAGAATAGCCTTCCCGAAGAGCAGATAAAGTGGTTTTGTGTTGATGTCTAGGCTCACTTTCATCCGAAAAAACATAAAAGACCCGTTTCAAAGAATCCTGGCTGTCTCTTTAATCGATGAACACCTACATGTAGTACCAAGCTCTTCTCAGCCAAATTGCATGGCAGGTGGGATTCAGACAGTCCACACCTCATTGGAGAACGGAGAAAACACCACTGATGACCACGATAGTGATTTGATGAAGGTAGGTTACAAGGTTGCTAAAGCAATACCAGATGGGATCCGACACAGGCAGCTGTCCATGCTACTCAGAGAAACGCTGCAGCTTGTCGCAAGGACAGTGAGCGATTGATGAGGGCCAGGCAGGACCAACGGCTGGTGGCGTGGCGAAGACATCTAGTTGACTTGGCAGTAGTTCCACCAAGCCTGGATCAAAAACAACAACAGGCCATCTGTGACAGCAATGAGTATCTGGAAGCGCAAAAATGGCGAGAGGATCAAGAAAAAGTTAGACAAGCGTTCTCCAATTCATGGCTTGAAAACAAGGGAAAGGAGATGGCTGAGTGTAATGCAGTTATCAAATGAAACCCCGACCCGCCCCCACCCAGGGCCAAGGTGGGGGAATGTGGGGGATTTTTATGGTATTTGAAGGCATGGTTCGCCTGTGGGGGTGGGGGGTTTCTCAGGATTTGCTTTGCATATTATTCATCGAAGTCGGGGAGAGAGGTGGGGATTTGACTTGTGCGTAATTTCTTCACGTGCTCACTGGTATTTTAATGGATTGCTCGGCTGTGCTTTGCAGTTTTATAGTTTCGATATCTGGCTTTGAAAGGTACAGTGTAAGTTTACCACTTATTTTACCTTTTATTTCATCATTTAGATTAATCCTTTGAGATTTAACATTGAGCTTTCATGGTTCGTTGATTGGAAAATGTTATTGTTATTCAAAACTTCTCACTCAATGCAGATACACACGCTCCTCTACTAAAGGCGCTGTGTTACGACTGTCTAGTTCATTTTCTTAATATTGCCAGTTACTCAGTCCCTATTCAATCAACTTTGACTGTTAGGTTAACAAGTGGTTTCTAAAGTTCTATATTTCCTCATTCTTTAGGGTCAAAAAAATAAAATATAGCTCCTAGGAACGATTGTATGTAGTCTGTTTATAGCATCAGTTTCTGCGCGTTTTGTCTCGCTACACAGGCTGCTTGCTTTAGCTAAATTTGTCATTAAAGAAGTCGAAATTTTGAAGGAAAAGTGAATAAAGTCAGCCTGGGTATAACAATGGTTTCCCCACCTGGGTGGGGTTTTACCAGTCAATATGCCCCAGTAGAGTGGGGGTTTGTCAAGATTTGTAATGATGTCAGTCAAATCCCCACCTTGGCCGAGGGTGTATGGGGGGGGGGGGTGGGGGGGGGGGTTCAATTGATAGGTGCATAACTGGTGGCTTAAAAAAACCAAAGACGCCAAAATGTGTGCCATACTAAAGAGTTTGTTGGAAATCAATAGCGACAAATTACAGGCATTGCACCAGCAACAAGGCACGCTGGGCTTCCAGATGGCCGTGGAAGAAAGGAAGAAATGGTGTTTAGAGCGGAGATTGGTAGAGCGGGCCTGCCTGAATTGTGTGCGTGACGTTTATTCCCCGTTACCAATGATCGTCAACATATGCAATTTCAACGACCGCAACAGTGACCCACCCGTGATCACTTCACCTGAAATGGACAATGACGACTGTGCATTATTCCTCACTCCAAAAACCCCCTCTTACGTTATGTCCACCAATGAGCCACAAGCAATGTTCAGTCCACCGACAAGCCAGGAATCTGTCGAATACGACGACCAAGAATTGGCTCCAATGCCTAAGACGCCTTCTTATGTGCCTTCAACTTATGTCAGTGCCAATGTTTGTCCATTGCCAGTGTTGCCACTGCCTTCACCAGGAAGACCATCAAAGAGACATCAAATCTCACGAAGCCAGTTATCAAAGGGACAGACACGAGTAACCAGCTTTTTCGGCTCACAGGATTGTACAAAAAGTAGTTTAAAAGACATCGAGTCCACTGACTTGGCCTTTTTTGCGTTCTCAACGCAGGCTGAACTAAGACATTGTCTTGTCAATAACGTTTCACTCTTGATTAAAATGCCTCCAAAATGGCAGTTCAAGTTTAAAATTAGTATGGCTGAATAAAATTAGTTGAGAAGTTGTTTGAGCTATCATTTATTGCCTGATTTGCCCCTTCAACTTGCACCACCATAAATTTCAATACCCGGTGATGACTTCTTTGGATTCGCAATTGGTTTGTCAGTGGGGTATTCCTCTTAGCAGGCACACTTCTCGATTCTGTACTTTCAGCCAGTGCTGCAAGACTTGAAGTTGCATTGATAAACCTCGCGCTCACCTCCTTATCCACCTCAGAGCCTTTGGTACCCTGTAGCTTTTGCAGACACTTGTGAGCCTTCACAGCAACTTCGCGTGACCTTTGCTTTTGATAGTGAACTTTGGCGATGGCTGAGCTGTGTTTCTGATCTTCCGACAAACTCCTTTGCTCTTTGCTAGTGAGCTGATTGAGGCTTTGCGTCTCGATGATTTGACAATGGCGCGTCGGATGAATGTACTTTCCAACTGCGTGCTGTGTTGGCCTCCATTTCTGGTAACAAGAACAAACTCACACTGGGGTTTTAGCAATGGCCTCACGAAATTGATGTAGCTATCAAGCACCTGCATGCTTGCATCGATTAGAATCAAGGAGTCAAATCAGTATTTGCTGGCGGTCTTGAACTTTTTCTGTAGTAGTAGTCTTTGATAAATTAGTGTCCCGAACTTGTGATGAATACTGAAGTTCTGAAAGGTCAGGTTTTTCGTCAAAATAAAAGAACCAACTGTGCTTAGAACTGACATGTTTCCTGACATTTGATTGATGCCTCATTGCTCACAGTTTGAGCCTAATGAAGAATTTGTGAATCGTCAAGAACACTATCGTTTGCGAAAAGAATGTGATTATATTGATTACATAATCATTGTAAATTGTGCGGGCATATTTTTCCATAGTAGCGGCTTTTTTCGCTGGAATTTATCGAAAACAAAAAGACCACACGGAGGAATTTTTACAATCTAGCTATAAAAGTAGACTGGAAAACTACTTCGTTCTCATTTCACTCGGTGACAGTTATGGCCACAGCACCAACAAGGCAACTCAATAACAAGGTATGTACTAGATTTGATATTCCTTCTTTGCTGGTTTTGATTAACCCTTTAACATTTCTTATGCAAATTATTGTTCGCCGGCGAACAATAACTTTCCTTGCTGGGTGTATAAAGAGAATTCAATGTATTACAACACCAACAACACCAGTCACATCCTGAAATAAAGTTGTTTCCTGAATAGAACCCTTTAAGTAAATCGATTGAAATGCTCCTTTGTAATTTTGGGTAAACCTTGTGCTCACGAAGTTGTTGAAAACGAGGGAATACTTGTGAAAACCATGAAATGTTCATATGCACCTAAGAAACACAATAGACAACAAATTGTACCCAAGTTTGGTCAGTGACATGAACCTATTGCGCCATTACTGTTCCTGCCCATGAACTGCTCTCAGCTCCAATTCTCCAGCCACAGCATACCAAAAACATTCGTTTTGCCCTGGTTTGAGGGTTCAAATTGCGACACATTTGACATCACAATTCCCTCGGGAGTCAACTGTCAATCCACCAACAAGTATTAATGGAAAGAGCTCTCTATGTTCGTAAAAACGGTATATAGTTATAAGCACTTTCTGTCAATTTGAACATTACCAAATGGCTCCATAACAAGGACTTTCTGAATCATCCAAAATAAAAGGCGAGCGATAACTTTCCTTGCTGGGTGTATAAAGAGAATTAAATGTATTACAACACCAACAACACCAGTCACATCCTGAAATAAAGTTGTTTCCTGAATAGAACCCTTTAAATAAATCGATTGAAATGCTCCTTTGTAATTTTGGGTAAACCTTGTGCTCACGAAGTTGTTGAAAATGAGGGAATACTTGTGAAAACCATAAAATGTTCACATGCACCTAAGAAACACAATAGACAACAAATTGTACCCAAGTTTGGTCAGTGACATGAACCTATTGCGCCACTACTGTTCCTGCCCATGAACCGCTCTCTGCTCCAATTCTCCAGCCACAGCATACCAAAAACATTCGTTTTGCCCTGGTTTGAGGGTTCAAATTGCGACACATTTGAGATCACAACTCTCTAGGGAGTCAACTGTCAATCCACCAACAAGTATTAACGGAAAGGACTCTCTATGTTCGTAAAAACGGTATATAGTTATAAGCACTTTCTGTCGATTTGAACATTACCAAATGGCTTTATAACCAGGACTTTCTGAATCATCCAAAATAAAAGAAACGTTAAAGGGTTAAACAAGTTCAGGAAGGAAAGATGCTCTCAGTTCTTTTAGTGAACAGATTTATGAAGATTAGCTTAAAACTTAACATAACGGGAAGGAAATGCTGCACCACTTACGTCTTAACCAGTTAATCTAAGATACAGGGTAGTTTGTAATATGCTAAACCTGTAGATATGTTTCCTACAAGATTAATGAGTCTTTTTAGGTCACATTCGCCACTGATCATTTTTTTGTTTTCCTTGAATACATTTTAGGGAATACGAAGCGCCCTGTTAAGCAAGGTACTTGTTCGCTATGCAGGTAAACTATCATACAGCAAACAAAACGGGAAGGAAATGCTGCATGACTTAGGTCTTAACCAGTTAATCTAAGATACAGGGTAGTTTGTAGTATGCAAAACCTGTAGATATGTTTCCTACAAGATTAATGAGTCTTTTTGGTCACATTCGCCACTGATCATTTTTTTTGTTTTCCTTGAATACATTTTAGGGAATATGAAGCGCCCTGTTAAGCAAGGTCTTACCAACTGTCCAAGGAACTTGTTCGCTATACAGGTAAACTATCGTACAGCAAACACGAGGGAATCTCTTGCGATGATCTGTGGCTACACATATGCCAGAAACATGACGAATGTGACGAAAAAATCAAGAAAATGAAAGGTGTAGCATTTTTCTTCTCATCCGTCGCCACCCTAGAGAAACGACAAACAGCCAGGAACAAGAGGACGACCAGAACAAAAAATTGCCAGAAACATATTGGCCAGGAATAACTTACTGGATTGCAGTACAGTCCCCTAACAGCATGCGCGTATCAATGGTGCCATTGCATTCGGCCCTATTAGAAATGAGCATGGAAATCATAGCAAAAGCGCTACCAGTCTGCAAAAGAGGAAGTGAAGAGGAGTCCTGCAAACCATTATGCACCACACTAACAGATCACAACAACCATTTTATACAGACCAAAGTGGACAAGTCGTTTTCTCAGTCTTGAATTGCTGCAAGATCAATTGATAGAGCATTGTCAGGTTACAAGTTGTTTGTAGCTTGTTCACTGAAAAACTGCGAGACAAGTTAATACCCTCCCTCGTCAGTTCCAGCCTGCAGTTTGCTGTTTATGGCATTGAGGCATGCAACTTGCCCCAGGAAATCCCAAAAGGCCTCGGGTCACCCATAGTCATAGCAATGAATGACATGGGCTATGCACTACACTGTGGAGAGATTCTCAAGAAGGTCGAGAATTCTTAACATACATATCAGCACTGCTGTTCAGTAAAGAAATTCCTTTCTCTGCTGGAAAGCAACGATCAGTTTCAGGACACAATCATCAAACATCTGAACAAGCTTGTAGAAAACCTTGGCGATAGAGAATGCGATTCGTCAAGCAGCTGCGTATCAATTTGGACTTAATTGAACTGAACGGAGGATGGTGCTTCTCAATAAGCCAGAGAAAGTTCGTTTTACATCCCATCAAAGACACGGAAATTGGCAACGAATCTCCCAGAGCATACATTGAATACGAACACACTAAGATGCGAGATCCAGGTTACTTCAAACAAATATTGCAGAATAGTCTCAACCAGCAGGAAATGGCACACTTTTGTGCATACTACATTCAACTCCTCAACTGCCGCATTAAACAGCACAAAGAAAATGTCATGTGCCTCATAATAGAGCTTAAGAGCGGAAAAACGAACCTTTTAACGCCCATAACCCGCTTCATCCCAGCAAGATACATTGCCATGATCGGTACACAAAAGGCATTTAACAGGAGCTTGATCACCAAAAACACGCAAATCATCTTCCTGGACGAGGCGCACCCCAAACTGATGGATCCGGACGACTGGAAAATATTGACTCAAGGAGGACTCACTGCACACGACAGAAAGTACAAGACCTCAAGTCTTGCAGTGATACGATGCCCAATGTTCATCATATGCCAGACAGACATGAATTTTGGAAGGGAGCACAACAGCGCCATGGACGCCCACCTAACAAAGTTCTACCTCAAAAGCCTGACAATGCAATGGACTGTATTGTCTGGTTATGTGGACTGCCACCTCCCATGCCAGCGACCAGTTTTTAGCCAGGAGACATTAGTGAAGAAGAAAAGGAAAGAGAAGAGTGAGCAAGAAGGGAGTGAGCAAACGGAACTGAACATGGCCATAGACGATAGTGATGCGGAGGGAGAGAGCGAAGAGTGAGACACTTGTTCTACCTCTTTGGCCCCGTGGGAGGAGAGTCTGGAGAACATTGCACGTCTTCGAGAACAAGAGCCATGTCACAGTCTCAAGCAGAGGCAACTTGCTCTACTCTCCGCTGAAGTAAAGCACACCATCAATGAAAGCCAGAAAGAGCATGCACAATTGCTTGTGCTGGAAGAAACGAAAATATGCTGGATCTCACTGGGGATGATGAAGGAAGAAGATGCCCACTTGCTAGTGTTGGTTAATGGCCCTTACCATCAAAATATAGAGCGTTCTGGAAACGAATACTTTGTGACAACGAAAAAAGAAGACAACAGATGCTCAAAAAGAAAACACGCAAGTATTTCAACAATTAGTGGAGAAGGAAAAGGAACTTCGAGACCTCCAGAAATGAAAGGATGTGGCGACATGATGTGAAGCATGCACTCCAGTACATATTGGAAGTGACTGTTGAAGCTCTCAAGTTAAAATTTCAGAAGGAAGAAGTTCACAGGCTTGCAAAACTGGTACTGTTGGAGCAGAGAAAGAAGGCTGTGGAGATGCAGTGGGTCTCTGTCTCAAGTGCAATGCGTGAACAGCATCTGGTACCCCCTACCCTACACTTGTGAAGAGATGGAAGATGAAGACGAGGCGGAGATCTTCATAACACCCACGACGTCGCCCAAAGCGCACAGCCTCTCATCCAGTCAGCCTCTAAAATGACGAAGTGGCCAAACCAGTACACAAAAAGAGGAAAAATAACCCACTTTTTCTCTCCAAGTCAACAGCAAAAGACAGTCAATAAAGTTAGCATTTGTGTCACCTTGCGATTTCGTGTGAGATCTAGTTTAACCTACGCACATTATTTCTTTCCTATTTCTTACCATTTCTCAAAGTACACAATAAAGGACTGTATGTATATAATGGCAACAGTATTGTGGTCTATATTTTATTGAATGCCAAAGGAGCTTTCTGAGTAACAGATATCCAAAACAGACATATCTCGGTGCATTGCCGTTAAGGAAATTTGATTGCATCCCTTTTCTTCAGATAATTGGCCGTTCTTCTGTTTTGAAACTTAAAATCAGGATCTCTTAGAATGGCTGTCCACTGTCAAAATCCGTGCCTATCCATTCCTTTCTCAAGAAAATCGTCCTCATCTGCTGTAAATTTCAACACCCAGCGACAACTTCTTTGGATTTGCAATCAGTTTGTCAGTGGGGCATCCCTCTTAAGGGTACACTTTTCGGTTCTGTAGTTTCAGCCAGTACCGCAAAACTTGAGTCTGCATTTTGACGATTTGATGATAGCACATCGGGTGAATGCTCTTTCTGATTTAGTCAAAACTAGTTTACTGATGACGTCGCCCAAGTTGTTGTGTTGGCCAACATTTCTTGTAACAAGAACGAACTCGCAATGGGGTTTTAGCAATGGCCTCACAAAATTGATGTAGCTATCAAGTGCCTGAATGCTTGCATTGGTTAGAATCAACGAGTCGAATCCGTATTTGCTGGCAGTCTTAACTTTTTCTGGTCAATAAATCCCCCATTCTCCTTCACTGCCCTAACCATGTCGACTGTCAAGTGCTGATAAGTCATAGGGCGCGACCCCTTCACTTTAGTCAACAAGTAAACATACACAAATCTTGTCGCAAATGTTAAGTCTGTTATGGAGAGCGATTGTAAATACTAAGTTTCTAGTAAGTTCTAGAATGTTAAGTCACGCGATGTTTCTACCAGAACCTTCTCCTGTCACGCTACAGAACAATTTAGAACATTCTACTGAATGATGTAATAATGTTGTAATGTTACATAAATAGTTGTGTTAAAAGCTCCAAGAAGGTTCTAGAATTTTATTTAATTGTATATAAGGATTACGCTAGGTAGCGGTGGTGGTTGTCGGCGGAGACCGACTGGAGAAGCTATACCGAGAGAATCATAGAGAGCTATTGAGGAACTTCATTCAAGGTCAAGTGGACCGAAAGGAGATTTCTGTGGAGACATCGTCATTTATTGTGGGTTTGTGTCAGTGGTGACTGAAGTTTTAGCAGTAGGCTTAAGCTAGTTTGATAGCAGATTGTATTGTGTAGAAATCGCTCCTTTGTAACTAGGATTTGGTTACATATCGTTGAATAAATAAGTTGGGTTTGTAGAAGAGTTTCACAGTGTATCTTTTCTGTCGGTTGAATGATACCGTAACAAGTCTGATGGGCCACTTGACATGGATTGCTTTTCCATACCTTAACGGTGTTTTTGTAAGGTGGCAAATGAAATCTCACAACTTGCAGGAATTCCTCCATTGTCGCCCAGTGACCACGAGCTTCTGATGTGTTCATATCCAACTCTTGGGCCCACTGCAATCTCATCATTTTTGCTACTGTCTTTCGAGCTCTCTTAAGGTACAATTCAGTCGCAGATTAATTCCGCAGAACTGTATCTGATGCCCCACTGATTTTTCTATAGTCCATTAGTTCAGAAATTGCGTCTATGTAGCCCAATCACCCACCATGTCCCAGCTTGCACTCGTCTTGTATGAACTGCGGAAATGAAATTAACTTAAGAATGATCCTCGCAGTTGTGAACACAATTTATGCAATTGCAAAAAGAAGCCTGTTCATATATCATTCACACTGATTTCTTTCACAGGAACATATGAGCCCACAATTGACCTGCTCCCAACATCAGTGGCTTCATAGCTCAGTTGGTTAGAGCACTGCACCTGTATCGCAAGGTCAAGGGTTCAAACTGAGTTGAAGTCCTGAATTTTATTCAGGCTGATTTTTGCAATTCCACAGATTGCATTCACAATTGCGAGGATCTTTCTTCATTTGATTATTATTATTATTATTATTATTACTATTATTATTATAAGCTTCAACTCGAACCTTTTATGAATTTCTCAATGGTTTGAGTTACTGGGAGTCAACTGTATTGATCAACTTTTGCAAATAAAATAACGTAGCAAGATTCGCAAAAAACACAGCAAATACAACCTTCCCATGCACACAGCAAAGAACAAATTGTGAATGATGTATATCAAATAAATCATATATGAACTAAGGAAATGAAATCAAATGAAAAATGATAATTTCAGTTGTGAACGCAATTTATACAACACAACAATTTATTCAACAATTTATTTATTCAATCTGATTGTTAACGCAGAATTGTTGTTAAAAGCTCTGGAAAGCAACAACTGTACAATATTTGTTACCCACAGTTAGCATAGCTATTCGAGGTGGGTAACAATTAACGATAAATTTTGATTTTGACATTAGTTTTTGATTTTGATAAAATTATCAAAATTAATTAACTGATTAATTAATTGAAAACTATTGACAATATAATTGTAACAGTGAAAACAACAATAAACAATACTAATAAACAAATGAGTAAGCTTAGATCAGTAAAGAAGAAAGACGAGATGAAGTAATCGCCCTAACGTCAACATAGACCTCCTCAATCTCTAAAACCTTTAAGAGTAATTTGCGCAATGTTTGCTTAAAAAGTGTTTTACTCAACTTGCGTAGCTTAGGAGGAATTATGTTCCAGATTCTTGTCCCAGTTCTTGAAAAGGATAATAACCGTTGATTAGTTCTAGATCCTTGGATGTGAAAATTACCAACAGCAATTGCGAAAAAAAAAAAGCCTGAAAAAAAAATCAGGAGTTTAATGGGGTTTGAACGAGTGACCTTGCGATACTGGTGCCATTATCCTGTATCAATGTAATAAATGACTCTAACCAACTACGCTAGACAGCCACTGACATTGGGAGCAGGTCAACTGTGGGTTCATATGTTCCAGTGAAAGAGAAGATTGTGAATGATGTATACGAATATAAATCATAAATGAACTGCAGAAATGAAATCAAATAAAGAATGATCTTCGCAGTTGCAAATGCAATTTATGCCATTGCGAATGCAATTTATGCCATTGCGAAAAGATGCCTGAGAAAAATTCAGGACGTGAACAGGGTTTGAACCTGTGACCTTGCGATACCAGCTAGTGCGATGCTCTTGTATCACCCATAAATGTAATAACAACCAGAAATGTAATACTCACAATAAATGTAATAAAAATCAACCATAAATGTAATAAATGACTAACCATAAATGTAATAGAACTTTAACCATAAATGTAACAAATTTTAACCATAAATGTAACAAATGGAATTTCAATATAAACTAGGACTGACCACCATTTATAAGGTGGGTTCATATATTGAAGGCTAAAATACACAAAACTGACATCTGTAGTGTTACCTAAAAAGCTCCTTCTGCCCAGCAGACTGGAAATTAATGGGGTTTAAGAGCAAATGCACAGAAAAATCGAGCAAAATCAGCAAATGGTGGCCACAGCTCAAAACCTAACCTACCCTCATTTTCAGTTTATATTAGGTTTTAATTAGTTTATAACACTGCTGATGTTAAAATTGCAAAATGCGTCCGAGTTTGGAAATTATTTGAGATTTTCGATTTCAACGGTCTGCAGGCCTAAAATTAGCCGCCGAACACGGGAAAACAGTCCAGTGATGGATTTGAGCTGACTTTCATACAGGAGCGAATATATTGGCAATTTTCCACTTACAATTAACAAAACAGATATCTAACAATTTAAAAACGGTACATTTTTAAATTTTAAGAGGAAAATATCAGCAAACGAGCAAAATTCTGATACATAATTTGCATAATGCTTATAAATACAACAATTTACCGCAAAAACCAAAATCGAATTTTCGATATGGGGGAATTCACTAAATCACCCCAAATCCCGGTTACTACCCAAAGACATATTGTACTTGAACATTATCTGGAAATTAGTCTGGTATTTTTGCAAACGCTCCAAAAATAGATCGATTATTTTGGGGTTATTTTGCACCTGTCAACTGCTAATTGACTCTGGGGTCAATTGGCACGTGCAAGTCATTCCAGTTTTAAGCGTCAATTTAAGCTTTTTTGAAGGTGGAAACTGACATGATTCTTTAAATATGTACCTGTTTTAATGAAATTCTACTTATCGTCTAAAGGACAGGCTGCTCAATGTGTAATTTCTGTTCTTGAAATCTTGTAGCTTGGAGAATGGCGACTGCAAGCGGCCTTGAGTCTCCTGTAGGTCTGTTTTGCAGAGACTGCAAAATCAGAATGACATCAAGAAATAATTCTCGCTGCAGTCTTCGTAAATAAATCAGCTTTGCAGTGCCTTACCTGAGATAAAGTAGGCCAAGTAGGAAAACAGTGTAGCGCAATTTGGATCCTTTGTAGCGAGTAGTGTATTTGGTGAACAGCGACGGTGAGTAAACAAACCAAAGTATGGTACCTCTTATTGCGTGACCAGGCAATTAACGATTGTCTCAGGCTAGAATTAAGTGCATGGGAAACCAAAACACTCGAGGTGTACCAAATTCATTTTCTTGTATGACCAGCTGTCCTGTTATTTTAAAAATAGTAAACTAAGATGGCTAGAAAATATATTGTCCCACTTTTAAAACTGATAGAGTATAACGTTCTAGGTGCTATGAGTCTTCAAAAGATATATAATTTGCATGATGCACGAAAGACAAATAAATTAAATTTCAAGGTTTAAGGTGGCTTTTAAGTATGGGCTACCAATAATCTAGTCTGACTTGTCATAAAGTGTTTTGAATAGAAAATTACAGGCTGAATACCTCCGCTATTGCATTTCCATTTCCCAGTAAACATTTCGCAAATGCGACAGACTTCTACTTTTTCACCCAAAAAGTTTTTTCCTTCAATTCTAATCTTTGTTAGTAAACGCATCCCTGCTAACACTTGAGGATTTAATTTTGTTTAAAAGCTGCATTAAATTGTACTGTCTAGACTTGTCCTACATTAGAAAAAGCACTCAACAAAAGCAGAGTGGATGA